>OVAN01003011.1:0-30844 GCA_900406275.1 Anastatica hierochuntica
GCTAAAACACACTAAAATATGCATGAAATTGTATGTACATCAGCCATGACTTTAATCGAATGATAAGGGATTGATGGATGAGATGGTATGTGGATATTTAACTTAGATGCCTAGAGATAGTTCTTGTGATGAGTATGGCGAAGTAGACTTAGTATTCGTGATTTATGCATTATTATACTACTCTTTAGGACATTGGGTTGAAGGCATTTCTAGACATACTTTGGCTTGGATTCTTATTTTCAAACCTCACTTCCGGATTTTATCTTTGTTGTTTGCTTGATGACAAACAAAGGACAAGTCCGGGGGAGTTGATGTGCATAGGTTTTAATGCATTTTGTAACTCATTTCTTTTATGTTTTAGATGCATTTAGGTTGTAAATGTTGCATTTAAGTCTTAGAATGCATTAGTTTAAGTCTAGAGTCTAGTTTAGGCATATCTTGCATTTGCATGCATTTTCTTAGCATTTTGTAGGTGCAANATGATGGATCCTAGGAGCCAAAAATACCAAGAATCAAAGGGAATTAAAGTCTAGAAGCATTGGGAGAAGATGAGATCAAACAAGATGTCAAAGAGGAGCAAGATGCCATCAAAACTGCCCAAAGGGAGCTCCCATCGACCATCTGGTCGATTGCCAACAACCTAGGGTCGATGGCCAACGACCTAGGGAGTAAATGGCGCCTCCTCTACTGGAGGTTGCCAGCCATCGACCCTAGGTTGGCTCCCATCGACCAGATGGGTCGATGGCTGACAACCTTGGCCTTAAAAATGTCCTTCTTCACCCTATAAATACCTCTTAACCTATTTTTATGAGTGTATCCATTTTTCTAAGACAAGAACACGCTTTTATTACTTTCAAGTTTGTATTTTCTCTTGATCTTTAAGATCAAGAGTCTTTCTTTTAAGTTCGGATCTTGGATCAAACTCTATCTTTAACTATGAAATCTATCTTTTATCTTCATCTCTTTTCTTTTTCTCCACTATGTTGTGTCAGTAGTTCTCTTTGATGGAACCATAGATGTCTAGATCTACTTACATTAGGTTGTGATATGGTGTTAGGGATAGCTATTATTAAGTTTCCTATGGATTTGGAATGCTTAATGCTAGGTTTTAGAGTAGCTAACTAAGATCTAGACTAGTATGCATTTTATCGCCTGAGAGGTGTTCGATGAAATGTCTAGGAGAACCAAATACTTGCTATTTCATCTTGCCAATGAGAGTTGTTTTCTACATTGATTAGTGACTATATGGGCTTGCTTTTGATAATTCATAATCGATTTATTATTTGCAATAAAGCGAGAGCGTGAGTGAATGTGATTGATAAGAAAATGACCTCTTTCCATGAGAGTGGATTAGGCTAGTGTTGCCTTTGGTCTAGGATTTGCGCTCAATATCTTGATCTAACACCTTTATCACCATCTATCTAAGTGGATCGATTATGACATTCATTGGTCCATCTTCTTAGTTTATAGTTTATTTCAAATTAGCATCTTGTAAGTTTATGTTTGCTTTCTTGCCTTGCTTTTGTTTCTAGATTATTAACAAAATCCAAACAAAACCCGACCTTTCTTATTTGCTTAGATTAGACTTGAGTGTGTATTCCAAAAGCTTAGATTCATCTAGCTAAGGTTTTCTTTTTGTGGTTCGACCCCAAAGTACTACAATGACATATTTGTGCACTTGCGAATTGTGTGATTGATGCGAAATAGGTTTTTATAAATTTAAAGCTTCATTCGTAGCGCCTTTTGTTTTGCGTGAACAATAGGCGCTCTACATATTTGCTTGGTCATTGATGCCTAGAAAGTGTTTGATGAACTACCTAAGAGAACTAGATCTATGTCTTTCACTTAGGCCCATGAGAGTGGATGTTACCTAGGTGCTAGATGGGTGGAAGGGCTTGAGAAACACTATCACATACATCTTTAGATAGGAAACATACGAGAGTTGAGCCTTGTAATGTGTATAGGTGAATAGATCTCCGTCACGAGAGTGCGTTGATCGATAATAGAGGGATCCTTGGTCTAGGAATAGCTTTGATCCTCTAATAAAGCCTTACCAAAGTCCATCACATCTCTAGATTGAACTCGAACTCATAACCATTGTCTAACGATCCTATCTTTTATTTGATTAGATCCAAGTTTACTCCTTTCTTTCTTTACTTTCTTTCTAGCTTTCTTATTGCTTTCTTTTATGTTTTTTCACCATGTTTGACCTTGATTACCATTATATTTAGTGGAGACCCGTGATAATCCCCTACTAAATCGCCCCCTAGACTAGGATTCTTAGTGCATTCTCTTTGCTTAGGTTCTACTAGTCGAGCCTCTAAATCCTTGGACGACCCTAAATTACTACGATTGACCCTCTTCTCTTGCGGGATTGAAAGTAGGGCATTAAGTTTATAAATTGTAAACTTGGCCCACGCCAAGTTTTGGCGTCGTTACCGTTGGATTTAGGCTTTAGCTATGATCTTCAAAGAGATTTCTAGGATTCAAAGACTAGGATTTATCGTTTTGCTTATTTTATTTAAGTTTCTAACCTTCTTTTGTTGATTTTTGTTTGATATGTTAAGGTACATGATAACAAGATCAAGAAGTGAGCCAAATACAAGATTTCATGACATTGATCCAACAATCATTGAAAGGTAACAATCAAAACAATAAAGAGCTAGAGAAGGACAAGCCCATCTAAGAAGGTTGGGTATGAATCAAGAAGTTGGACAAGAGAATCCTCCACCTATGGAGAACCCTCAGCAAGAACGAATTCCCCCTCTCAATTAAGGGAATTTCGTGGGTCAAGGAGACCAAGGGAACCGTCTATTCCACTTCCCAAGAGAAGAACCTAGTATTGGAGAATGCGATAAGACATTCACTAATGGCGAAAATATGGGTATAAGACCCCTACCAATCCGAAATAACAACTTTGAGATCAAGTCTAGCTTGATCAATATAGTGCAAAATGCTTGGTTCTTTGGACTTGCGTTGGAAAACCCTCTAGAGCACTTGGATAACTTTGAAAGGCTAACCAGAACGGTGAAAATCAATGGAGTGTCGGAGGACATCATCAAATTGATTTTGTTTCCATTCTCTTTAGGAGACACAACATCTCAATGGGAAAAAGGAGTTGTGACATCTTCTATCACAACATGGGACGAGTGTAAGAGGAGATTCTTGGGTAAGTTCTTCTCTCCGCAAATGACGGCAAAGATAAGGAATGAGATCTCTACCTTTAAGCAAGGAGGAATTGAATCGCTTTATGAAGCTTGGGAACGCTTCAATGGATATGTAAGGAGTTATCCTCAACATGGTATCAAAAAGGGCAACTTACTTCAAATTTTCCATAGAGGTATCCAAGAGAAGTACCAATTGGCTTTGAACACTGCCTCCATGGGAAACTTTTGCTAGTCTTTCCTCCGATCACGGAGAGAAGCTCATACATAACCTAGCCCAAAGCGACAATTGCGATGGGAATGATTATGATAGAACGGTGACAAGCACCAGATCTAAGGAAGACAAGATCAAGGAGCTAAGTGTTAAAGTTGATAGGCTCATTCAACAAACAAGAAGAAGTGTTCACTTTGTGGAAACCGAAGTCGAAGGACAAGAGGTTAAGAATCAAGAATAAGTGAGCTACATTCGAGGAGGGTATTACCAAAAATCCTTCAACCAAAGTTACAAGCCTTTCAACAACAACTTATCCTACCGAAGCACTAATGTGGAGAATCCACAAGAACAAGTCTATCCTTCAAAGACAGACCAACAAGGGTACCAATACTAATCTAAGCAAGGCTACTACTAAAAGCCTCAACAACAAACCGGTCCTACAAAGGAAGAAGAGAATCATGCTATGCTTAATAAGTTAGTGGAAGGACAAAATGAGACAAAAGTCGAGCTCAACAAGAACTTTGGGGAGATGAATGTGAACATAGAGTCTATCTACCGAGACATGAATGTCAAGCATGAAGCTCTTGCTTCACATGCCAAGGTCATAGATTCTCAACTACAATAAGTTATATCGGACCGTAAAGAAAAAGGAGTTGCTAAAGAGAAGAGAGAATCAAGCAAGAATTTTTGCAATGCCTTCTTAGAAGAGATCAACCACACTCCTCAACCATGGGACGATATTGTCTTTACTCTTGAAGAGGAAAAGATTATTGATGATTTTGAGAATTTATTTTTGAATCCTCTTGATGAGATTGTTGATTGCTTGGATGTGCATTTTTTTGGAAACCCGGATTTTAAGGAAGGTCATGCCGAAATTGACCTTGAAATTGGAGAGAAAGATGCTCCAATTGGAATGGAGCTTGAGAAAAAAAGACACTTCTTTGGCTAAAGGAGGTATCGAAAATGACAAGGAAGAAGAAGAAGAGCCTTTCCTTATTGATAAAGCTACTAAGGAAGAGGTTTTTGAGGAAGCTAAGAAGGATGATGGTTCCATGAAAAATGAGAAACCCAATGTCTCAAGGAAAGATACATTTGAGAAAAAGGATGAAAAAACAAGGCCTCCTAGCGGTGAGCCTAGTGAGAAGGACATAAGCGAAGAGGAATTCTCCATCTTGGATTATTCTTCTACAAAGTACCGCTTGTCTTACCCTCGGTGTTATAAGAAGGAGATCTTAGGGGTGCTCTATCGTAAGATAAAGCATGAAGGAGATTTAGACATCCCTCAAGAATGATATGGGATGGCCAAAACCGATACAAGGGTTAAAGAGAAGCTTGAAAAGAAATTGGCCACCATAGAAAGGGTTGATAAGGTGCTTCAAGCTAACAATATCTAAATCTATATAGTGGGAGAGAAGTTCTTAAAAAGAAGCAACGACGAAGGAAGGTTCGTAGTGTCTTGTGCTTTAAGAGGCTCCCAATTTGAGAATGCTCTAGCGGTTACCGGAGCTAGCTTGAACGTGGTCTCTCTAGACCGTCTAAAGGAGCTTAGTTTGGAAGGTGAAATCAAGGAGGATGCTAATCCCGTACTTTTGGGAGATGCTACTCGAAAATTTTCAATGGGAAAGTTGGAAAATGTGAGGCTAAGAACGGGAAACACTTATGTGGAGAGCAACTTTATGGTGACGAACAGCAAATCCACTCAAGCTTAATTCCCAATTCTACTTGGAACTCCTTTCTTGTTAACTACGGGTGCCATAATCGATTGAGAAGCGAAGAAGTTGACATTGAAATACATGGACAAAGGAGTATCTTACCCTATGATTGGTCTTGATAAAGACATTGGGTATTTTGGTACAATGTACCAAGGAAAGACAAAGGAAATACCTAAAACTCATGATGAGCGTGTAGCAAGAGGAAAAGACATGCAAGAACTTGGATCTCCAAGTTTCAAAAGCGGCTACAACCCGAATGTCTACAAAGGTAAAGGAGTTACTGACTTCTTTAAGATAAGAGATTATGCTATGAAGAAGGTGCCTATAGGACCCGACTTCGAAAGGATGGTCCTTCATTTCACCAACTAAAAAGAAAGAAGAACAGTCAAGCTAATGACCTTAAACAAGCGCACTTGAGAGGCAATCTCATGCATATCCTTTGTAAATATTTCTTTTTAAGTCTTTAATTTTCATGCCTTTAATTTTAATAATGGTGATTATGTCTTGGGAAAACCTTGTTCCAAAGACATTCTTTTTCTCTAAGATTAGGTACCAAAGGAGAACTAATCAAAGGAAAGGATCAAAGCCAAAATGGAGTAATGAATTGACAATTCAAACAAGTCACTATGACTTAATACTTAAGAGAACTCCATTTGGCCAAGGTAAGTTCTCTTAAATACAAGCATTCCATTTGCATTTCACCATTTAAAAGAATTTCAAGAGTGATTTTGCAAAATCTTAATTTGAGAAAACTAAACCGTTTTTGATCCATTTAAAAACCTTTGGTCCTAACTTTCCAAAAGTTAAACTTGATTTTCCCTCCAAAATTGTATTTAAAAGATTTTAAGGGTGATTTTGTTAAACTTTTGCAAAATGGTTATGAGAGAATTCTCTAAGGACCACTTTTGCAATTTTTAAAATTTCACCAACTTGGACACTTGAGCATTATTGAGACATGTTGTTTGAAAAAGCTACAACTCTCGTTCTTTTAGCATCATCATCGACATTTCTATGACTTCAAAGCCAAGCTTTGTGTTCTTGAAAGCTTTAAGAGAAAACTTGAGATTTTTCACAAGAAGCATCCATTTTCGCAAGCATTTCACAAGCTCTCTACTTCTCACATACATATTTGCATCAAGAAACAAAGGTATGGATAAAAAATTCTTCTCTTTTTAATGATGATTTTCGATTTTCATGAAAAGAAAAGAGTTAGATGTTGTTTGTGAGTTATCTTGGTATCTAGAGTTTAGTTGTTGAGTTTTCATGGATTAGATCTTCTTAAAAACAACTAAAATTTCTTGAATCATGGATTATTCATCTTGGTGAATAGTGCGAAAGAATAGTGCTCTTGAAAGAATTTTGGGGAAAATTAGTTTAACTGGTTCTTATGTTTAATTCATGGTACATATGCTTGATTTCCATGAAGAGTTCAAAGAGTTTTGTAATTTTTTTAATGATGTCCTTTAATGCCTAAAATTTTCGATTTTCATGGGCTAAGAGGATTGCTTTTGAACCTTCATTTGATTTGCCATTCCATTGTTATGTTATTAAGAAGTTTGCTTTGCTTGTTATTCATTGTTGAAAACCTTGAGCATTGTTCATTACCATTAAATTTGGATAAATTATATTAAGTGCACACTTTTCTGAATTTAGTAAAGGTCTTTGAATGATTTAAATGAACATTCTCGTGGTAACTCTTATAGGGATCTTACTCATGACATATGCATCATTCGGTTATTCGTGAAATTTTGAAAATGCTAAGCTTGGAAGTGGCCGAAAATTTTGATCATTTTTGAAGAAAAATTTCGGTCCATGTGCATCCTTTTAATATGGCATTTAGATTGAATGTTTTGGTTAAGGAAATATGCTAAGAATCAAGAATTATGATGACTTGTTATTGAATGTTTAGAATTGATTCAAAGCTAAATGCTTCTTAAGCTTTTACATTCGTTTGTTAAAGAAATTTTGAAATCACGATATCTACTATCTTTTGTAGATAAGAAGAATGGCATCAAGTGAACATGCATATGTGACTTACACAAGTTAGTATGATGAGGACACAAGCCTTTACTTGCATCTCCAAGAAAATGCCAAGGTCGTTGGGACAATTTGGGCGGATGAGAACATTTTGAGGGAGATGGAGATTCATAATCAAGTGAAGTACTTGGTTAGGAAAATGGACATGGGCACATTCTATCGATGAACCATCCGACTTACCGTCACCCCACTCTCCAATTCCTCTAAACGGTTAGCATGGTACAAGGACGTGGTCCTTATGAAAGCGCCATGTACCTCACGTTTAGAATCAAGGAGTAGTTTTACAAGGTACCCCTTGAGGAGATTTGTCAAGATTATGGGTTTGATCCAACGAATGAAGAGTTTGGTTATGGGTACAGACTTGAATCAAGGATACTTTGGGAGCGAATAGCACTTGGAGAATATAATGAAGATTGGGCCAAGCTATCAAAGGTTCGAAACCCAACCATTCGATACCTTTTCGAATTGCTTGGGATCATATTTGTGGGAAGAAGCTCGCCTAAACTAGTGAGTCCCTTGAGTTTGAAGCTATTGTTCCAAAGTGTCAAGACGGTTATGAAAGGACCAAGTGGGGAGATAATCGAAAACCTCGAGGGAAACAATGTGAACAATGGAGGTGTCTTCATCTCCGAAATGTTGGATAGCCATGAAGATTTGAGGACCACGAGTAAGCCTTTGATATGCATAGGCAGGTTCCTAACTCCATTGTTTCTCCATGTGGGAGTTAACCTTGTGGAATTCTGTAAGTTGAAGGGAGAATGAAAAATAGACATGAATCATTTGGTTAAGGAGAAGTTTCTCTATGAGTATCATGGTTTCACCAACATCCAAGTGATCTATTTTTTCATTGATGAGGAAAGATAAAGGAAGGCGTGCTACTTACCTTTACAAGAGCACACCATAGCCACTAAGGATGAGAACCTCTCATTCCATCTACCTCAACACGTACTTGTCAACAATCACTCCCTACCGAGTGAGAAAATACTCTGCAAGTCTGATCCCCATGAGCCACAACCGAACCAAGAAGATGAAAATACGTTCGACATTGAGTACCGAAGAGAAGAACTACCCGCAAATTACCAAAGGAATGAGTACGAGATGTACTTAGAAACAAATGTGAATGACCAAGAGAAAATCATAAGGAAAAAAGGAAACCAAGTGAGAATGAAGAAGAGCGACAAGTATAATCACTATCCCACATCAAGTGAGGAAGAAGCAGAAGAAAAAGATTCAAGCGGTCATGAACACCAAAAACCAAGTCATTCGGTAGCTCTTCCGCCATTGGTGATCCGGGAACAACAAGAGCATGGGATGCATCCACCAAGGACTTTGTATCAAGAGCCATCCCGGAGGAAACATGGGAAATACCCCGTTGGCCCTTCTTCATCTCGGCCACGGAGATCAAAACGCAACAACAATGAACCCGATTCCTCTGCCGGATCCACAATACACTCATACATATGAGTTTTCTAAAGGTACACCTAATATCCCTTGTATATACCATTGCATGTTTTCAGTTTTCTTATGCGTTTTTAATGAGTCACTCTCACGGTTTAATATTCACCGAGACGGTGAAGTTTAAGTCAGGGGGAGGGGCTTAATATTAATGCTATTTTTAGTTTTGTTGTTTTCTTTTCATGCATATTGAGTCTTGCATTGTAGATAGTTATGACTAATAAAAAACCAAAAAAATCGAAAAAAATTCAAAAAATCCAACAAGATTTTCAAATCTTTGCATATAGATTGCATACATTTGTGAATACTTAGTTTGTGAGAGCATATAAGATTGCATTTTGCATAGGGAGAAATGATGAAACTACCTCATAGATAGACGAGATTTGTTTAATGAATAATGCCCTCACTAGAAGTAAGATGTTGCCTAGACCACCTTTTGTCTTAGCAAAATTCGTGATCGGAATTAACCACTTAAAGGTCTTTGCGAATGTGGAAGTAAGCTATCTTTTGAGCCAATTCCTATCTAAGATGGCTTTTTAATGAATTTTAGCTTCTTGCTTATGGGCTTTGTCATACTTGACCATGGGAAATCACTACATTAGAGCTATGTTTTAACCATCTTTTACCACTCTTTCTTAGCTCAAATGGCTACTCTCATCTTTAGAGTAGTGACCTACCCTTGTGAATCTTAATTCATTCCTTCAAAACCCCCTATTATTTCGATATGTGAGGCCTCTTTAGGAAAGTGCACACACGGGCAAAATCCTGAGTGAATTGAAGTTGAACGACAAAGAGGATACTTCCTTATAGTTAGCCTCACTTTAAGGCTAACTAGAGTTATAGGAAGGGAAAATCTTTGTGGTTTTGGGTTTGTCTAAGTCTTGGGAGTGGTTAGTGAATATTGAGTCAAGTAGATGTTCCTTAGTGCTTATATGATCCTAGGCTGTAACCTTAGAAACTAACCTTAGAAACTAAAAGCTTAGATAGTCCACCCTTAAAAGAAAAAGAAAAAAAGAATCCAAGAGATTAGATTGTGGCTCTTAAAATCAAAAGAAGGTTAGTAGCTTAGAAGTTTAAAAGTTTAAGAATCTCTAGTTATCTACAAAAAGAAAAAGAAAAAGAATAAGTGATTTTGGTATAATAACAGTTTATGGTTTCTAGATTTAGGATGAGTAATATATCAAGTAAGTGTCTAGATCCTTAGGAATAAATGGGGTGGGAACAATTTGAGGAAGTAAATGATTTGTATTCGTAAATTGTTCGGCTACCACCTTGCTTTGGCCTAGTGTCTTGCACTACGTTTGTTTGATAGAAACCACTATACATCGAGAGAACCCTCTTCTTTTCACACTTCTTTGCATTAAAACTCTTCTTTGAACTCCAAACCGAATGGATAAGATGCATTGCTCATAGGTAAAGAACTCACGCTTAAGCTTAATTGAATGTAAAAATAAATTGGCTATGAGATAGTTTATGGATGCTTAACTTAGATTCTAAGAGGTCTTTTTGTGATGATCATGGAGAAATACTTAGGCTCTTAGATGATCTTTGCACCATTTTACTTGTTTTGTGGACATTGGGCATAAGGCATTACTTTTTTTATCTTGGTTTTGAGTTCCCACTTGCAAACCTCTTTTTCGGGTTTGGTCTTTGTTGTTTGTTTGAGGACAAGCAAAGGACAAGTCCAGGGGTGTTGATGTGTACATATTTTCAAGCATATTTTTGATGTATTTTAGCTTAGTTTCTTCCACATTTAGATTGTAAATATTGCATATAAGTCCTAGAATGCATTAGTTTAAGTCTAGAGTCTAGTTTAGGAGCAAACTTCATTGCATACCATTTTCTTTGCATTTGTAGGTGCAACTTGGAGATGGATTCATGGAGGCTCTAGAGGTGAATCTAAAGTGGAAATGGAGCTAAAAACCATCGACAAAGGAAGCTAAACACTATGGAAGAAGTTTGGATCAAGCAAGGCATCAAAGACGAGCAAGAAGATACAAGAAGCTGCCAAGGGACCCTGCCATCGACTCAGAGGTCGATGTTGGCCAACCTTCGGGCGATGTTGGCCAACCTTCGGGCGATGCTGGCCTCCCTTGACAGACTTGCTGCCCAACGTGAGCCAGCATCGACCTCTTTTGGGTCAATGCTAGGGAACCTTGACGTGGTTAAAGCCTTTTTTAGGGCTTTCTCACTCCTTCTGTTAGTATATATAGCCCCCTTATGTACCAAGAACAAAAGATCACAACTTATTCTTAAGAACACTTATCTTTTCATTCATTTTGAGATCTAAGAACTTTGTAATAACTATTTATTTTTCTTGAGTGATTTAGATCTTTTCTTCTTCATCTCTTTCTTTAGATATATTTATCTAAGACCATGGGAGGTCAAAGACCCATCTCTTGTCTTTGGATTTCCATAACTCATAGTGAGTAGATCCATCTTGGATCTTGAGATATGGTAGGGTAGAATAGATCTAGGGTTATGATGGATGAATAGGCTAGATCTTGACATAGATTCGTACTAGATCTAGTTTAGTTCTTCATAGTTATTTGCTTGCTCATTGACGCCTAGAAAGTTTTCGATGAACTGCCTGAGAGAACTACATCTATGTCTTTCACTTGGGCTCATGAGAGTGGATGTTACCTAAGTGCTAGATGGCTGGAAGGGCTTGAGAAACACTATCACAAACATGTTTAGATAGGCAACAAACGAGAGTTGAGCCCTGTAATGTGTATAGGTGAAAAGATCTTCGTCACGAGAGTGGTTTGATCGATAATAGAGGGATCCTTGGTCTAGGAATAGCTTTGGTCCTCTAACAAAGCCTTACCAAAGTCCATCACATCTCTAGATTGAACCCAAACTCATAACCATTGTCTCAAGATCCTATCTTTTATTTGGTTAGATCCAAAATTACTCCTTTCTTTCTTTACTTTCTTGCTAGCTTTCTTATTTCTTTCATTCATGATTTTTCACCATGTTTGGCCTTGATTACTATTAGATTTAGTGGAGACGCGTGAATATCCCCTACTAAATTTCCCCCTAGACTAGGACTCTTAGTGCATTCTCTTTGCTTAGGTTCTACTAGTCGAGCGTCTAAATCCTTGGATGACGCTTAAGTACTACGATTGACCCCGTTCTCTTACGGGATTGAAAGTAGGGAATTAGGTTTATAAATTGTAAACTTGGCCCACATCAGATATTATATAGATAATCAGGCAACTCCTCATACCCATCTTCTGCATAATCCCTAACAAAATCCCTTGCACATTTAAGTGTTCGATGAGCTTTCCAATTGTCGATCTGTTTTTAACAACAAAAAATATGAAATAAATGCGTAATTTACGAGGAGTTACGAACATAAGAAACATAAATTGATTTTTGAAAACAAACATTGATTCCAAAACTCATGTTAAGTGCTTTAGCTACATGGTTTGGTAGCACTATAGAATCGACTCCACCAATGTAGTCTTTGTATAGAAGACAAAGAATTTTCGGAGTAGCTTGTCTTGAACGAGCTGATCATTCAGTAACGGAACAAGTTTGTTCTGAAACATACACATGAATAGTAAACTGAGTAGAATCATCAATAGGCGTTGCCCTCACTTTCCAAGTACACCCACCAACCCAACACTTAACCTCCCAAAGTGATGGTGTCGATTTTGCTACATTGAAATTGAAATGTTAATATTTTCATTCTCGTTTCTAGCGTATCCTTTGTTTCGTAACGCTGACCGACATAAAGATCAAAAGCACGCAAGTCTAAATTGACAGTCGGAAGTATACAAAACATTTTTTTGTGGTCTTGGCTTCTCCTTGTTGTGGCAAATCAACAACTATGTCATTTTTGTTACCAGTCCTGTAACTAGCAAAGTCCTCATCATTAGAAGATGCTCCATCGAAATCATCGCAACAATCAAATCTGTCACCAAACTCCTCGTCGCTATCGTACTCGTCATCAGAAGCATCATCTCCAGAAGTTTCGTTGATGTGGTCTTTGGCCTCTACGAATTCTCCATCTTCAACATTGGTGTTTTTCTTTACGTCAACGCCTAATCTAATCTTCTCTGCTTTGGATTGTCCCAAAAATCCATGAAATTTACGAATATTTCCTATTAGATGGGCGGTGTATCCTGAGATAATCTCAATAAATTCGTTCTCGGCAAAATGTAACTCAACGATAACTCGTATGTTTCGCCATCCAATCCATAATCCTCATAAATCATTGCCACAAAGTCTTCAAAAGGTGTTTTTTCCTCCTCTTGAAGGAGTATACTTTCTCATTTATTATCAGCCCAAAATTGCCATCGACACTTCTCGAGAATCCATTGACCATAGACAACAACAATATGATTCATATCCCTTGATAAAATCCTTAAGAAATCAACATAGATTTTGGAAAAAAGATATGAAAAAGAAGGAAACAAGTTAAGAACAGGGAGTTGACGTAAACAATGGGGAAAAAGAAACTGAAATGTGATTGTAGAAGATTAGGGTTCAATTTACTAAACCAAAATTTGGTCTAATTTAAAATACCAAATTTGGTCTGGTTTTCGAAAAAATCTGCCATGAATATATAAATCTGTCACGACTGTACAAATATGTGAAGAAAAACTGCCACCAATACCCAAGTTATCTCAGTAATTTCATTGTGCAAAATTGATATTATACGTCTATCATCAAAGACGGCGATTGTTGAACGTCAGCTATCATTATTAAAAAAACTGATACCAAAGAAGTGTTAGTTTAGTAAATAAGTTTTGTTCAAAAAAACTACCATAACTAGGGACATGTCCGAAAAGTCTATTATATCACAAATTCAAAAAATCTGCCAAGCATTTAAAGTCTATATGTTCGTAACACTTTGAAAATAGAGGAAAGTATTCCAGTAAAACTATAAATTTGTTGCATTTAAACAAATCTATTATGTCGTGTGGCAGACTAACTAAACAAATCTATCAGAAATTTAATTCTATCCTGAAGTCTATCACCCACACAAAAATATAACATGTTCAGAGAAGTCTGGCATAGCTGTATGACAGATTTTTACGGCAGATTTATACATGGATGGAGAGAAATAATTTTTTGTCAAAAAAATCTGGTCTTTATGTTTTTCCACCAAAGAAATGAGGAGCATTTAAGGCATAAAAATATTTTAGTAATTTCCAAAAATATGAGTTATACTAGTCATTTAGCATAAAATGAGAGTTATTTTAGTAAACTTCTCAATCCTTAAACTTGTAAATTTATTAGAAAGAGAGTTTCAGAACACAACTTAATGCTTGAATGAAGAAAGGAATGAGATTCTTCAATTGAAATCGACCAAACTTTAACAAATGAACAAAGAATTCAAGATTTTAAAATTTTGTTCTTAGGATTCTAAAACTTGCTCAAGAGAAAGAGATGAAGTTTTAAGAATTTTAGATCCAAAAATACTAAAGTGAAAACAAACCCTTGTTTTTCCTTCCTTATTTTCGAAATTGGCTTAGTATATTAGGGAAAATTGGTTTGCTTTGCTAAAATTGGGTTTTGGACACAAAAATTTAATATTAGGGTTACTTACCTCTCGGACCGGTCGAGAACCAGTTCTTGGCACGAACCGATCATGCAAATCACGCCAGCCATTCGTAGGAGTCGCGTACGAGGCTCTCAGACCGTATGAACGACTGCGTGGCCTTTCTCGGCAAGACCGGTCCTGGCTCATCTGCCAACCGGTCGTGAGGCTCAGTCGGGGTCGATGTTTAAGGCAGTTAGGTCCCATGCCTTGTGGTGGCGCACACTAGTCCTAAGCTTCTCAGCGGCACGTCGGGACGTGCTCTCAGCCGTGTTGGGTTTTCCTTGGTCGTTTTGCGTTCCAATCGATCGTTTTGAATTCTGATTGGTCGGCTAATGCTCCAGGATGTCTTTTATTTTACCAAAATATGTTTAAACATTTTTGACGGTTGGTTTTCTCGAAAGAATTGAAGAAACAACCATTTAGATGTTCTTGAGTTCTTGAAATTTCTTTTTGACCGGATTAAGAAGTTGTTTGGATAGTTGGTCATTCTTGCTCGGATCTTTAAAGTGATATGGTAAATTTTAAGTCTCCCAACCTGATTCTTATCTAAAAATGACACTTTTGGCTTAGCCAAGCTCATTGGCTACCCGACAAAGACGTAAAGTTAGCCAAAAATTAAAAATTGAAAAATCAAAATTCTAACCGGGATGTTTTGTTTATAATGGTCACTTAGCTCGAGCATTATGTGCCTCATGTCGTATTGTGCTGAGCTGTGCTGTGCCGAGCCGGAGTTATGCCCTATAAATACCCTTCTTAGCTCCCAAGAAAAATATATATCATATCTTATCATCTTTTCACAACTTTTCTTGATGTTCTGAGTTTTCTCTTTTGATATTTAAGATCAAGAGTCTCTCTTTTTATTTTTGTATCTCGAATCTTTTATCTATGTAATCATGCTTATGTTTCTCATATCTTCTCTCTTCTCTTACATGATGTGTGAGTAGTCTTTTTTCTTGGATTTTGAGAATGGTAGATTTGAGATGATTTGTAGTTAGGGAATGGTATTTAGATATAGATAGGACTTATATCTCTATGATTTAGGTATTCTTAATGCTAGATGTAGGATAAAAACTAGATCATGACATGTATACATTTCATGCCTGAAAGGTGTTCGATGAAATGTCTAGGCGAACCTAAAGTATGCTAAATTCAATTAGCTTAGCCAACTATAATTGATAGCTAGAGAGTTTATTGTGGAATGATACTTAATGATTTCTTGCTAAATGATCACAAGAAGCGAGAGTTGAGTGAAATATGTTAGTTTGCAAATATGACTTTTAGCCATGAGAATGGTATTAGTTCAAACATTGATTTCATAGTCGCAAGGCCGAATTCTTGTTGATTTCTCTTGTTGCACCATTATCTAGCTACTTAATTGGATCTAATCAATGGCCATTTCCCGAGATCCATCTCTATGTTATTGCTTTCCTTGCTTGTTTATTTCGGTTTCTACTTGCCTTTTTCAGTTCCTTTCATGCTTTACTTTCTTTGTTTGTTTTTGTTTGTCTAGTTTGATTTCTTTATTTGCATTTCAATCAGTAGTCCCTTAGATACAAAAACCAAAACCGCCTTCCTTATTTGCTTAACTTAAAAACGATTGTGTATTCTTAACATTTGAACTTGTCTACCTAGAGTTTGCTTCTTGTTGTGCTTCAAGTAGGCGAGCTGAGTACAACAAAACAAGTGTGGGAGGCCATCAGAGCTAGACATGTAGGAACGGAAAGAGTAAAAGAAGCTAGGCTACAAACCTTGATGGCAGAATTTGACCGACTCAAGATGAAAGATACTGACACAATAGACATGTTCGTTGGTCGCTTATCCGAGATCTCTTCCAAACCGTGTGCCCTAGGAGAGGAGATAAGTGAAGCAAAACTTGTTAAGAAATTTCTTAAAAGTTTGCCCCGGAAGAAGTACATTCAAATTGTTGTTGCACTAGAGCAAGTACTTGACTTGAAGACAACAAGATTTGAGGACATTGTTGGACGACTGAAGGTCTACGAAGAGAGAATTACCGATGAAGAAGAAGCAGGATCCAATGAGAAAGATAAGCTTATGTATGCTAATGCTCCCACTTCGTACACAAATCAGGAGCAACTACAGAACCGCGACTCTAGTGGAGAATACAGAAATCACGGAAGAGGTGGTAGATTTGGAAGAGGAAGAGGTCGCGGCTGTGGTAGAGATACCTCTCGCATTACCTGCTATAGATGTGATAAATTGGGCCATTATGCCTCTACATGTTCGGATCGTCTACTTAAGCTTCAAGAAACACAAGAGGCTGAGACAAAAAACACACCAAAAGTTGATGAACTTATGATGCATGAAGTTGTGTATTTGAATGAAGAAAAGTAGTACCGAGCAAGTATGAGACTAATGGCGATGAAGATGACTGGTGGTACCTCGATAACGGAGTAAGTAACCACATGAGTGGAGATCAAAGATACTTCTCGTACATTGATAACTCCATAACCAGAAAAGTGAGATTCGGTGATGATTCGAGAATAGACATTAAAGGTAAAGGCTCAATAGAACTTGTAGACACAAATGGTGATGACAGAACAATGATCGATGTCTATTATATCCCTGATCTAAAGAGCAATATCATTAGTCTGGGATAGGCTACAAAAGCTGGATGTGATATCAGAATGAAAGCAGAGTATCTAACAATGTAAGATAAAAATGGGAAGCTGATCGCAAAAACTACTAGATCAAAGAACAGACTATACAAGGTTCGTATGGGTCTAAAGATTAACATGTGTCTAACCACGATCACAAGTGAGTCGAGCTTGTGGCACGCTCGGCTAGGTCACGTGAGTATGGAAACAGTCAAGTCCATGGCCGAGAAAGAGTTGGTGATTGGGATCCCTCATATCAAAGGCGAAACTAGAATCTGCAAGTCATGTTTACGTGCAAAACAAGCAAGGAAAACACTCCCTAAAGCCTCCTTATTTCGAGCCAAATAAGTACTAGAACTCGTGCATGGAGACTTATGTGGTCCTATAGCTCCAAGCACTACAACGGGAAATAGATATGTATTCGTAATTATCGATGATTATTCACGATATATGTGGACACTCTTGCTTAAAGCCAAAGGAGAAGCTTTTGAAGGCTTTAAGAAATTTAAGAGCTTAGTAGAAAGGGACTGTGGAAAGCTTATACAAACTTTCAGAACGGACAGAGGAGGAGAGCTTGTATCTACTGAATTTAAAGCGTTTTGCGATGACTCTAGAATCAAAAGACATCTTACGGCACCATATACACCTCAACAAAAAGGAGTTGTTGAACGGCAAAATCGTAATTTGCTGGAGATGACGAGGAATATTATGAAGCATATGGGAGTACCAAACTATTTATGAGAAGAAGCCATAAGACACTCCACTTAAGTGCTAAATCGTGTAGCAAGCCGAGCAGTGAATAATCGAACCCCTTATGAGCTTTTCCACTTGAAGAAACCGAGCATAAGTCACTTAAGGATATTCGGATGTTTGGGATACTCGAAAGTCGATTCCTTCAGTCTTAAAAAACTCGATGAAAGAACAAGAAAGCTCGTGCATCTCGGGACCGAGCCCGGTTCAAAAGCTTATCGCTTCTTTGATCCACAAAACCATAAGATAGTTGTGAGTAGAGATGTAGTCTTTGACGAGACAAGATGATGGAACTGGAGCACTGATATATCCATCACATCTCCTAATGAAAGCTTCGTAGTCAGCTTGGGAACTTACGAAAACAGGGGCATTCGCGAAACAGAGACAGCCCGTGAAATGCGTGCCATCAAAGGTAATGATGTCGAGCCTACAGAGCAAACAGGTACAGAAGCATGTGAACGAGAGAGAATAATACCAGTGAATGAGGATGAAAGAAATTTGAGGGAAGAAAACTCCATTAATGAAGGTAACGATGTACATTCAGCCACAAACAATCGCTACGAAAGAGAAGATGGAGCTGGAAGCGATGGTTCTCACGAACCAGTGACTAATGCCGAGATATGGAGATCATCTCGGAACACGACCAGGCCTCGATACTTGGATGATTATATACTCCTTGCTGAAGAAGAGGGAGAAATCTTGTTGTTGAGCCTTAACATTGAACCATTGAGTTTTGAAGAAGCTAAAAATCACAAAGAGTGGCTCGTGGCTTGTGATGACGAGATATGTTCAATCACAAAGTTAAAATCATGGGAACTAGTGCAACTGCCGATTGGAGCAAAGGCAATTGGACTCAAGTGGGTTTTCAAGTTAAAAAGGAATTCGGACGGAAGCATAAACTAGCACAAGGCTAGACTTGTTGCAAAAAGTTACATAAAAAGACATGGGATTGATTACGATGAAGTATTTGCACCATTTGCAAGGCTGGAAACGATCTGATTGCTCATTCATTTTGCAGCCTCGCGAAACTGTGAAATACACAATCTAGATGTAAAAATTGCATTTTTACATGGAGAACTCAAACAAGAAGTGTTTAAATCACAACCTGAAGGCTTTGAGGTGAAGGGAAAAGAAGGAAAGGTGTACATATTAAAGAAAGCTCTTTATGGACTTAGGCAAGCTCCAAGAGCTTGGAGTGAGAAGCTAAATCAGATCTTAAAAGAGTTGCAGTTTACGAAATGTCTAAAGGAGCCATCCGTTTTTCGTAAAAAGGTAAGGGGAAGTCTTCCATTGGTAGTCGTATATGTTGATGACTTGTTTGTCACAGGTGGAGATGCGAAGAACATTGTCGAGTTTAAGAGGGAGATGTCGTCTAAGTTTGAGATGAGTGACATGGGATTGTTAACCTATTATCTCGACATTGAAGTAAGTCAGAAAAAGTGGCGTTGTAACTTTAAACCAATGCCGATATGCAGTTAAGATATTGGAAGAAGCAGGTATGGAGGGAAGCAATCCCACGCAGGTCCCTATGGATGCGTCTCTTAAACTCTCCAAGGTTGATGATGAGGAAGACATAGATGCAACTAGTTACAGGAAAACTATTGGATGCCTTCACTATCTCCTTCAAACACGACCATACTAGTCCTTCTGTGTTGGTGTATTGAGTAGATATATGCAGAAACCAAAGACTTCGCATGGAGCAGCCTTAAAGCAATGTCTAAGATACTTAAAAGGCACAGTGACATACAGTTTAGTACTAGAACCGGCGGCCCTTGAGGAGAATTCACTGAGTGGCTACAGTGATAGTAGCCACAATGTTGATCCTGATGATGGAAGAAGCACTACAAGACACATCTTCTTTCTTGGAAGGAGTCCAATAACATGGTGTTCCCAGAAACAGGAAATTGTAGCGTTATCATCATGTGAGGCAGAGTTCATGGCAGGAACGGAGGCGGCAAGACAGGTTGTGTGGTGTGCGATCTACTTGGAGAAGTCACGGGAGAACCCGAAAGGAAGGTTGTCATTTTCATAGACAATAAGTCTGCTATTGCGCTCACAAAGAATCATGTATTTCATGGAAGAAGTGAACACATTCACACTCAGTTTCACTTTATAAGAGAGTGTGTTGAAAAGGATATGATTGAGGTTGTGCATGTACCTGGGAGTGAACAGAAAGCGGACATTTTGACAAAAGCATTGGGACGAATCAAGTTCAAGGAAATGAGGGAGTGTATCGGAGTTCAAGACTTGAGTAAACATGATTCTAAGCTTAAGAGGGAGAATGTTGAAATAAGCTTAAATCATGTTAACTCAAACCAGGGTTAATCAAAGGATCGAGATTAAACCAAATCGAGGCATGGTTTCCTATGAGAAATAGAATTAGGAATTAGGTAGTAGTAATAAGATAGATTTCTTAATAGGTTTAGGTATGTGGCTTTGATATAAATAAGAACCTTAAAATATCGAGTTATGGTGTGAGGTTTTGATAGATTGATCTTTGAGAGATTGTATGAGTTTTGAGTTATTTTCTCATTAATAAGAGAGCATTCTTATTACTTTCAAAGTCTTAATCTCAACATCTCTTTCTCCTTTTTTCTTTTTTGTAGTCAATAATCCTTTTTTCTTTTTGTGCTACAAGTGTTCTCTCTTTTTCCTTTTAAAATATTATCACCTTTCTAATTTAGAATATAGTTTCAATTTATATCGAATCTGACGTCTTTGATTTTGACAAAAAATACTACTCTTGTTACTTTAGCTAATTCACAAGCCATATATTATTCTGTAAGTTAGGAAAATTTTTAAAAATTTACGAACTTTTTTTTGAAAATAACACATAGGTTATCATTTTAATACATAACCTATTTTCGTTAGCTTTTTAATATATGAGGTTTCAAAAATTGTAGAAGTCCAACACTCGTGTTAACAAACGTTATGGTGTTTCTTCGAAGCGTTGTTACGGTGTTAGTCTTCTGTTACATGTGTCTTTTAGCCGTGGTAAAAGACACTAGTGTTCATACAAGATTAGTTCGTCTTCTTCATTTATCCTCAAATCGATTTACAAGTTTAAAACCCTAAAATCTTTCTTCTCAATCTATTCTCAATTGGTGAAGCAAAGATGGACCTAAGCTAAGCATCAAGCTCAGTAGAGAAATCCATGACAAGAAGCTGCAACTAAGACAAAATTTGCCCTCCTTTTTGTCGATGTAGCAAGCTGACATCTATGACCAAATCGTGGACTAACGATATCAAGGACGAAGGTATTACATATGCAATGTCCATGGATTTGTGAGATGGGCTGATGAAGAGAAGCAACATGGTTGGCAGAAGGTAAGCTTGTTGGAAGCACGAGATCAGATTCGTCAACAAAAAGAAGAAATCATGATGCTTAAGGAGTCCCTTAGATCAATGAATCAACAAATCATGAGCAAAGGTATGCATGATTCAACCATAAAACAGTCGAAATTACAAAAACACTCATGAAGAGGAGAAGAAAAAGCTTAAAAATGAAATGATGCCCTCGAGAGAAAGGGAAAATTTATTGAAGCAATTCCTTTTGATCTCATGGGGAGGTTTCATTGTTGTTACAGCAGTGATCCTGAAAATGGCTAAGTAGTTTGAGGTTTGAATTTTTCATGTTCTGTTTGTGTTTGATGTGGATATGTTTTTTTTTTTTTGTATTTCTGTGTTATGATTTATGTTTAGAACATGTTTGATGTTGATCATTGTTAGCAAAGAAATATTTGAAAATGTATGTTATGTTAATTGTGTTTAGAACATGTTTTATGTTGATCATTGATAACAAAGCAACACTTGACAATAAATCTACACCAAGAAGAATAATCATCTGACAAAGCAAACATCTAATCTAAAAAGAGTTATATAACATTAAAAAAAAATAGAGATCATTCGACAAAGCAAACATCCAATCCAAAAAGAGATCATCCTAGCATATTACATTGCCCATAAGTTTTAATTCTTGACATTATTGAATGTTTATATCAATGGTTACGAGGAGCTCTCACGTCCGAGGAGCTCTCACGTCAGAGGAGGTCCATCTGTCGAAAACACGACCTGTCAAGGGAGAGATGGAGCATCCACCTCTAGGAAGTGGAGGAGGGGTGTCATGTCCATGACCGCATCCACGACCACGACCAGGAGGACGTCCGCGAGGATGACCACTAGTGGTTCTTGAAGAAGCTGTTGCAGGAGGCACACTTGATGGAGCAGGTGGAGCACTTGAAGGATATGGATTATGTAAAGTCTCATGTGCACTTGAAGTAGGTGTGGACTGACTTTGAGCAATTCTCTGCCTTCTAGGAGCATTTTGGATAATCCATGGATCATTCTACATGTAAAGTATCATCAATATATTATCACTAAAGTATTGAAGAAGAGAAATGTCTTTCACTTATAAGAGTCTTCCTGGATCTTCCTCTCTGGCGCTTAGGAATTGATACAAATGATGGATTAGTACAAGTCCAACAGTTGTGACCAGTTTGCTCAGTTACTACAAGTAACTATTCTTCCATGTCTTGTCACCTTTTGAATTTGCAGTTGACTCATGAGCCTCCTTAATTCTTGCATGTTTTTTTGGGTCTAGTGGCATTCTCCTCTTCTCAGGCACCTGGACACGTTCTTTTCCTATATGAATCCACAACCTCTCTTTGTTAATTGGTTTAATGTTGTCTATGTAGTTTTTCTGCCACTTAGTTGTCAAGTAATATGCATCCACATAGCTGCAAAAAGAAACTAATAAAGTTAGTGAACAAGAAAAAAGATTAAAAAAATGAAAATCAAACAAGGAATTTACTCATCTGGATCACGGTTTAGATCACTTATGACATAGATTGCATGTCTACATGATATGCATGTAACATCCCACTGATTACAAGCACAATGCTTGTAAGGAAGACACACCTCATAGTTGTCTTCTTGCTGTATAACCTCATATATGATGACAGAGCATAACTTGCTATCCTTTCTACTCTTCTCACAAATCTCCATGATATGTGGTGGAAACTTAATCTTGCACTTGAGAGTTTCATCATATCTTTGAGATATGCGCTTCATGGCCAGTCTCCTAATCTCTTCAAGCATGTTAATCATTGACAACTTACGAGCTTCCTTGATTGTTCTAGAACTCTCTGAAAGGTTGTTGCAGACATCCTCACATCTTCCACTCTTGCTAAAGAATGCCTTGTACCATGTCTTCGGTTCAGTTTTGAGTAAGCTCTCATAAGCAGATTCATCAAACTTCTTTAGCGCGTCCATGTTATGTTGATATTCCCCAAAACAGGGACTGGATGCAACTGTACAAAAGAAGTTTTCGTACTTCTTCTAATTGGCCAAGATGTTTCTAGCACAATGTTTGTGCTCTGCATTGGGTAGAATGTCTGCAGCAACATTTATCAACTTTGTTTGCTTGCTTGATATAACACTAAATCCATTTTCTAAACCCAAATCCAAGTCAATCTTAAGCTTGTCAACAAACCAAGCCAATGAGTCACTGTATTCTACCCTGACTATAGCCCATGATATTGGATAAATTATGTTGTCTACATCTCTTCCAACATCAACCAAGATCTCTCCCTTAAGCTCCAATTTCATAAAATAATCATCACGACCAATAATTGGTCGACAATATTTCTTCCATGAATCTCTTAGCAATTTAAAACAGACATAAAATATGTCAAATACTTGCCTACCATCTTCAGTAGGAATTGGTACCACTTCACTATTCGTGTCTAGATTAGAGCGGCTAAATTCTGCTTCGTAATCTAATAGCTTGGCGGACTACTACTTCTGACTCACTGACCACATCCAAAGTAATCCTTCTTGCTTTAATGCATAACCATTTTGACACGAATATGTTGTACCCCATCATAATTTTATCTTTTATATCACTCCACTTCAAATCAGGTCTTCTTCTTGCTTCATCCTTCAAAAACATTGCCACAATGCCTTGCTTCAACATTCTTACTTTCCATGTCTTCAAATGATTCACCATCCACTTTGCTTCTGGTTTCTCAAATGCACAATATATCTTCCAAGCACATTTTTTCTTTGTACAAACTGCTCCTAACTTTTTTTTTTTCCATCTACACAATTTGACATCATAGTTTGTCTTCAAAAAATATCTCAGCAACTGTTCTTTGAACTCCTTTCCACTATTGAAAAATTGCATTAGCCACATAAATGGTGGCTTATCTTTTGAGAAATTGGTTTTTGATATATGGCTATCTTCACGGTTGAATGCTTCCCATTCGTTTCAATGTTAAGTGCTAGGTTTGGATACTCAACATCTTTGCATTGTCACTCAAACTCACATTCATCGTCATCAGCATCTTCTGTCTCCCTTTGACAGCACCATTGAGTTCAAAATCTTATGTCTCCCTTTGACGAGAACAATTTAGTTCACCATCTTCTTCATTAGCACCCAAATCTGAACTAAACAGTCTCTAAAATTGTGACCCATCCACTGCTTCTTCTGCTATTTCTTCGCCTTTCTTAACAGCTTCATTACAGTCATTGTCTTCATTGTCTTCATCAATTGTCCTCAACAGCTACATTACCATCAATAACTTCTTCTTCCTCAGCAGCTTCATTACCATCACCGACAAGTTCTATTATAGGTATGGACGCGCCATGCTCAATGTAAATGTCAACTTCTAAAGTGCTCATAGCTTCACTACAAAGTTTCATGATTTATGCATCTTTGTCTTGGTAAAATTTTCTTGTCGAGTCTACTTCCTTGTGTGGAAGCTTGTACTAAACTTGTTCAACAATGCCTTGTCTCATTGTTCTCACAACACTCATCAAATATTAACCATGTCATATAATCTGGGTCTATCACCATGCCCTTCTTCACTAATACTCCTCTATAACTAAACTTCTTGTCATTGTACTCCATAAGACCATCATAGTAAATGTTAGCTTTCATAGTCTTTGAATAACTACAAACGAAATCAGCAAATGAACATATCATCAACCGATGAAATCAACAAAGAAACATGAGCAGTCACTCTCGAAATGAAATCCTAAACCCAAATAAACTCCATTAGACTTTCAAATCGTGTATTCTACAACTAATACCTCCAAAATCTACATATTTGCCTCAAAATCACCTATAAATAGACCCCTAAAATCAATTTCATACCCATATATCTCGCGAAAACAATTAGAACAGAACTCATTCATGAAATCGAGATTTTACAATTGTACCTTATCTTCTCCACGCGTCGTCACTAGTCGTTTTCTCTTTCAAAAAGACACAATAAGCAAAGATGAAAAGAAATCGAAAGAGAAAAGAGATTTTAGGGTTTAAACTTTAAAATTGATTTAGGACATTAATCTCGTAAGGGCACTAGTGTCTTTTACCACGGCTAAAAAGCATGTGTAATAGAGGACTAACATCATTACAACGATTCCAAGAAACACTGTAATATATGTTAACACGAGTGTTGAATGTTTAAATTTTTGAAACTTCATGTATTAAAAAGCCAACGGAAAATAGGTTGTGTATTAAAAGTTCAGATATTATTTGGGCAAAAATAAATTAGTTGGTAAATTTTTAAGGAATTTTCCCTTTTGTTAGCTATTTAATATAGTGTAAATTTAGAAATTAAGCCAACTTTGCTTTTCATGGATATTAAAATTTCATAATTCTAGGAGGAAGATGGCTTTCACATAAAGAAAGTTGTCGGTCTTGGCCTTATCTCGGTCGCGCGTCACGTTGTAGGTTCTCTAGTCATTTTCAATACATTTCTGTTATATCTTCTTGTCGATGTTATTTTTGCGGGAAAAGCCTTGGTCTAGATTGATCTCATTTCTAGCCATCAGTTTAACTTAAGTCTAGTAGAGTCTTAAAGTGTATTAGGCTGCGTTTCTGTCGCCGATTGAATGGCAAACGTTGGTGTAGTCTTCACTACAACACCTTTGTTCTAGTTCTAGTCACTTTTTTTAGGTTTTTTTTGTTCCAATCGATTGGTGTTTTATAGTTTTTTATTTTCCTTTTCTTTTAGATTTGAGATTGGGGATAGTTGTAGACGTATTTTGAGTCCCGAGTTTCACATTTTGCCTGGTCGATTTCAAGGGCGTTGTTACCGGTAGTGGTATTTCTCGAATTGTATTTTGTTACATCCGTAGCTACATTTCTCTTCTTGAAGTCTTTTTGGAGTCCTTAGGTGGTGGATACAAGGCAAAGTGGTGGGGACGACTACTAGCTCTTTTTTATGCGGGAGGTGACCAACCTTAGTCTGTTTTCTCTTGGATTTTTTTATTTGATTCGTTTATGTATTTTTTAGTGCTATTTTTCTTGTTATATTGAAATTTGCAATGACGATGATAAAGCTTATGGGCCTATGTATGATAGAAAATGGACGACACATATCATGGATAATTTTAGTGATCCCGATGATATGATTATGTGCCTTGATAATATCATTATTTTACCACTTTTGCTTTTGATTTTAGTATGTTTTATTGGTGTTTTTTGCAATTTTCAACGATTAGGATTAGTTTTTTATTTGTAGTATTTCAAGTCATTTCATGTCAATCAATGATATTTGGAGCTTTGTGGAGCTAACCGAAGAAAAGTAAGTATCTGGACAGTTTCCGAGCATCAGAATTATCATCGGAGATGAAGGCTTTTCCCTCAATAGATTTTGATGAAATATGGATAGAAGCTATAGAATTGAATTAGCTTTCATATCAAAGTTGTCTTGCATCATTTGGAGCAGTGGATAAAGAGTTACACTAATTGTACTGAAGAATGGCCGAGTTATCTCGCAGATGAAGGATGCGAAGAAAGGCCAAAACAAAAGGAACCAGACATTCTCCAGACTCAAATAGATCTATTCCAATCCTTTTTATGCTCAGAACTCAACTCAAGAGTTAGTTGCACGAAGGCCAACATTTAGAGGCCTTAAAGGCTCGGTTTCACACTTTTGACCTAGTGAGGAAATGTAATATAAGTAGTTGCTTTTAGCTTTTGTTTTGAAGGGAGTTGTTTAGGTTTTAGATTGAATAAGTGCGTAAAGAGGCAGGGACGACACCCTTTGGGGTCGTACCCCTAGTAGCCTCCTAAGGATCCGTCTCATCCCAATACATCTATATTTCTTTCTTCATTCAGTTTTATCTATCCTTCTTTCTTTAATTTGATATGAATGCTTGTTGCCATGATTGATTTCGTGTTTAAATGTTTTTAATCTATTAGTTTGCATTTAGACAGTAGATTACAAGGACTCAATGAGTTTACTTGAATAAGATTACTAGTCGGTTAGGTTTTATCAATAACGTTATCACCTTTATTCATTTGTTAATGCCATTCCCCTACGAAAGCTGGTACGGGAATAGATCTATAGCGATATCCATTCCAAAAGTATGATTTACCGCTGGATCTATTATTTGGTAAGCCTTTCTAAGTAGGCTTCGAAAGTATATCGAATTTAGAATTGTGAACAATCAGTCTTACTTGTTTTTATGTGTGTTTATTATCTTAAGGCCATTCGGAAGTCTAGGTCCCTTTGATATTAAACATAGAATCCCGAACCTCGAAAGCGGAGAAGATTTACCTTAGTGGTTGTGTTCTAGAATGAAACTTAATGCCCCTAGTTGTTTTTAACTCCTACTTGTTTACTTTAACTTTCTAATGTTTGATGCGTATCTTTTCGTTGATATATCCTTTGTAAATGAGCATGTAGAGTAGGTTCATATGCATCAATAAAACCATTACAACCAAATAAGAATAGTGATAAAACCCTTGCATATTTTGTTCTTAGCTTAGTTTAAAATCATATAGATTCTAAGTGTGACTGCTAGTCCCTGTGGATTCGATCCCTAAGTATTACTGCGGATGCTGTACACTTCCAGCTAGGTTTTAACTAGGGTAAAACTTGACCCCACATCAAGTTTTTGGCACCGTTGACAGGGATTTTTTTTTGTTTACTTTATAATATAGATTTAGGATTAAGTCTCAGAAAACTTTTCTTTCTTTCTATCTCTTTCTATGCAGTTTCGATTTTTTTTTTTGTAAAAAATTAGGTTTTCTTGTAAAAATTTCGGTTTTCTTTTTCTTCTAACCTATTTTAATTCTTTTAGGGTTTTAACACATATGATTTAGATTAACTTACTAATAATTTCATTAATAATTTCGTGCTCTCTTTTATTTTGTAGAATATAACACTTGGAATTATTCTTTTCTTACTAGTAATATGATGTTTCCATCATACTAACCTATTTAATTGTTTCTCGTGTTTTTCAGGGAAAACACAAGGAACCAAAGCCCAAAAACTCAAAATCCTAAGCCTTTCTACAGCCATGGACGAAAACTTTGAAGGATTTAGCTACCCTAATCCTTACTCACTCGAATTCATGGATGATACTCAGTATTATCCTCATGCCTATGAGCTTGAGAGAGAGTATGCTGAGCCAAGAGGTCAATCTCATGGAGAACGTGATTGGAGGTGAAGTGCAAGAGATGAATCCACTCAATTATATCTTGACTCAATACTGGCTGGAAAACTCATATGAACCCCAGCAAAGAAGACCTATGTTACAAAACCATGAAGGAAACCCCTGAACCGAAATCTCCACAACTTTCTTCCCCGTGAGCAATTGTGATATCTCTCATGACCTAGCACTTAAAGGTCAGAGGTATCACATTCCTTATCTCATCCTCCAAGTCCCTACACACCTCTAAAATCTCTTGAGCACAAGGTTGAGAACCTCATCGAGCAGCTCCTCAAGATTCAAAGCAATACGGAATAGAAAATCTATACTACTATAGATAATCAATACTTCGCCCTTGAGGAGAGAATTGAGAAGGTTGAACTCACTGTTAAAAGCCTAAACATGAGCCTAAGTCACATAGAAGCCGCTGTGCAAGAGCTATTCGACACTCGTTCCCCACGAAATTCCACAGAAACCCAAGGAGATGCTGAAAATCGTCTTGAAGAGAGGAGGAACATGAAATCTATGGGCAAAAGACTTGAGTATTTGGCTAAGGACGTGAGGGGCAAGCAAAGGAGTTGTTCTTAGGACTTTAGAGTCTTAAATTTAAGGATCAAAAGGTTCAAGGAAGAACATGATGAAAGGGTTAAAGAGTTGGAAGATAGTTTGGAAGAATTAGTGTCTAGTGCCAATGGAATGAACAAGAAGATGGAAGATGACCAGCAAGTGGAAAAGTAAAGCATGGGAAGGACAGACTGCGAAACCTCTGAGATTCATGATATCAAGATCAACCTTGATCTCCTAAGCTCTCATCTCAAAGACATTGAGAAAAACTACGGGAGAATGAAGTACACTCCACTAAATTTGTCACTAAGCCTAATTACTTGAAGGGAGAGGTCCTAGCTTTTGATTTCCAGCCTTTGGACAATCAAAACTCACCCCAAGGAGTAGGATCACACACAACCTTTAAGTGGACAGCAAGAATCCGAGCCACTCAACCAAAATCTAGGCCTTGGATTGAGCACAAAAATGACAAAGTTTACTTGTGATCAAGAGGAGCAAGTTCCTTCATTCCAAGAAAGAATTGGAAAAATTTCTCAAGATATCTCGTGAGCTACCTGTTGCTATTAAATTTGAAAGAGCATGGAATACTCAAAAGGATCTCAGAAGATGTTTTGGAAACAATCTTCAAGACTTGGAAAGCATAGAAGGATTGTTTAATCAAGCCAGGGATCCTAACAGGCGTTTTAGCACTCTCCATATTTTTGAAGACCCAGAACTCTTCCTAATCAAGTGTTCCATCAATAAAGAAGTCTTTGAGAATGCTCTATGTGACTCCGGAGCTAGTGAAAACCTCATGCCATCACATATTGTTGTGCGGCTTGGTTTCACAAACTTCAGGACTTCGGAGATGTCTATCATCTTCGCTAATGGATCAATAAAGAGACTTGTAGGATCATTACGTGGTATCCTAATAAGAATTAATAATTCTCTTTTGCATACTGACTTTCGGGTTATTGAAGTAGTAGAGAAGCATTCGTCAAATTTGATACCTGGAAGAGGCTTTCTTGCAACCGTAGGAGCTATCATGGACTGGCCAAATCGAAAAATGCATTTCATTCATGTTGACAAGGACCTTTACTACAAGATAACACCTCATGGGTATCCAGCAATGGAGTTTAGACGCCCTCAACCGATAAGAACGGTTGCATTGGAAGTAGAAGCACAAAAACGAGAAGAGGTTTCATCTTAAGAATCTACAGGATAACACCAATATTTTACCATTTTTCTATAGATTTTACTATGTTTTCTTAGTATTTTTAAGAAACTTTATGCATGAAAAGGTATTTTTCCTGTATTTGTAGTGTTATGAGTCATTTTAGGTAAAACTATGCATTTTGGAGCAATATAGAGCTATTTGAAGCAAAAGTTAGTTTCTATACAGTTTTCGAGCATCAGAAAGAGAATCGAAGATGAATGTCTTTCCACCATTGGAGTTTAATGAAACTTTACCAGGAGCTAGAGAATTGAGTTATCTTTTATATGGAAGTGGTTTGACATCATTCTAAGCAGTGGATAAGGAGTTATACTAAATATACTGAAGACTGGTCCTATTGGCTCGCATATGAAGGATGCGTAGGAAGGCTAGAACTAGTGGATCACGACTTTGGTCTCAATTATGACAACAACACGGCCATTTCCTTCATGCCTTTCCAAGACCAAGAACTCAATTCAAATGCCCTTCCACAAGATGCCCAAGTTGAAAGGCCTTAAAGGCCCGATTTTAACATAATTGACCTAAAGTTGGACAGAGACTATTTATACTTGTTTTTAGTCTTTAGATTTCGTAGAGTTGCATTGTTTTAGGTTAGATTAGAGTCTCAAATAGGCAGAGATGAGTCCTTTAGGGTCGTGCCCTTCCCATCTTTAAACTTCGTTGTTTCTTTCATCAATTCAACAATAAAACTCTCATTGTTCTTCTCTATCTCTGATTGATTTAATGCTTACTTATCTTTATTGTTGCATTGTTTAACATGTTAAGTATTGAGTAGTTTGTTAGTTGGAAAGTAGGTTATCATGAGTTCATGATCATGTATGTTTAGGGATTCAATTTTATTAGGGTTTATCATTAACGTTATCACCTTTGCTCGTATTCAATGCTATCTCACTTCCTAGACTAGTTAGTGAGTAGATCTATAGTTTTATCCATTCCAAAAGCTTGAATTACCGCTGTAACTAGTATTTGCTGAGCAATTCTATTTAGAATTCGAAAGTAGATTGATCTAGAATTGTGAACAATCAATCATACACACATAGTTGATGTATACTTGTCTTCTACAAGGACCTGTTGGTGTCAAAAATGGTCATCTCGAAATCAACGTCCAAGATCGCAT
>OVAN01003012.1:0-25062 GCA_900406275.1 Anastatica hierochuntica
AACATATATATCAATTTGATCTTAGGTTTATTTTCATTCCAAAAGCTTATCAAGTTGCATGGAATAATCTTTGACAAGCTAAGTACGGGGATGCTACGAAAGTAAATTGTCTCGACTTAGTTAACTTATCGAAACATGTTCACCAATTAATGGATGTCTAACTTCAACGAGGATTGTGCAAAGCTGAGTCCCTTGGTCGATTTAATATATAATCCCAAGTCTCAAAAGTAGAAAGTATTTATCTTAGAGATTTTGAATCTTAGGCGATTTTTAATTCCAAACCCTAATTATACTAATTCTGTGATGTATGATTTTCAACGAATATTCTAATTGCCTCATGATTTTTTCATATTTATTTAAACCAATCATTATATACCGATGTTTATTTTATTTAACTCACCAAAGCCATCTTTATTTTATGTTTGATGTGTACATATTTTTATGCATATTTAGGTTCATTTAGTCATGTTTTGTTACTTTTAGGTTGTAAATAATTCATATTGTCCGTAGAGTTCATCTAGTTTAAGTTTAGAGTCTATTCTTAGGATTTGTTGCATTTGCATATATCTTTTTGCATTTGTAGGTGAACCTTTGAAGTGGTTCTATAAGGAGCTTAATGTATGAATTCGAGATGGATTTGAGGACAAGAATCAAGAGGAAGAGGAGCTAAATGAATATGGGAAAGGTGGAAGCAAAGGAGAAGCCATGGACTGCAAATGCAAGCCACTATCGACCAGAAGGTCGATAATGAGCAGAACAAGGTCGATAGCCACTTGTACAAAAAAATATGTCTAATGAAAGCCACTATCAAATACGCATGTCAATAGTCACTTGCAAAAGTTTGATAGTAAGCTGCGTCCGAGCCAAAATCACTTTAAGACAACCCTTCCAACCCTCAAATTGAATAAATATCCTCTCTAAGCCTCCAAGAATATTTAAGCTTCCTGAGCAATAAATTTTAGTTTGTTCTTGATATTTTTGAGTTTGATTTTGATATTTGTAAACACTTGTTTCTTGGATATCTCTAATTTATTTATGTATTTCAAGCCTCTGTAATTCTTGTCCTTCATGTGTTCTTCCTTTTTCTTCATCAAGTTTATTGCTTTTTCAAAGTTTCTTCTTTTTTTTTTACAAAGATTGGATTTTTATTGAATTAGTTTGAGTTTATTTGCATCTAATCATCTTTCTCATCTCATCCCATCCCATCTCACTTTCTTGTCACTTGAAGCATGGATTTTAAAGAATCTAGCGACACTTTTTGGATTTCCATGGGCCGTAGTGAGTAGAGAACATTAGATATTGAGATATGATAGTTAATGTTAGATCTAATATTGTAATTAGTATTAAACTAGATCTTGGCAGATTCCTACTAGGTTTTGTTTAGATCTTAAAGAGATTCATGGTCTCACATTGACGCGTAGTAAGTATTTGATGATATGCATGGGAGAACAAAATCTATGTTTTTCATCTTGGCTCACGAGAGTAGATGTCCATAGGTGTTAAATGGGTAAAAGGGCTTGTGGATTACTATCACTTCCATGTTTAGATAGACAAGAAGCGATTGTTGAGTCTTGTCATATGCATGGGTTAATAGATCTCCGTCACGAGAGTGGGTCGGTTGATAATGAAGGGATCCTTGGCCTAGAAATAACTTTGATCATTTAATAAAGTCTAGAGTAACCCATTTGAATTCTTGGATTTAATTCTAAACAATCTCCATGTCTCAAGTTCGATTTCATCCATTTTGAATCTTGCATTGTTTATCTTGGTTTGGCAAATTAGCTATTTGCTTTAACTTTGTGCTTTCTTGCTTGATTCGTTCGTTGTAGATGTATTAGTGTGTTTAGGTTGTGTTGCATCTAGTTTAAGTATCAACCATCACCTCTCTTCTTATCTTCTTAGCTTAGGAGATATTGTGTATTCCTAGTGTTTGAATCTCTAGTTCTTGTGAGTTTGACCCTTAAGTACTACAACCTACATATCCATATACTAGCGATTTAATGAGGATTAAACTTGAATTTGATTTAATCACTAGCAAATCGTAACACGACAAGTTTTTGACGCCGTTGACGGGGGACTAAGTAGATTCTCATTAGGATTTCTATTTTTCCTTAGACTAAGCTTTCTTTAATTTTCTTATATTTTGTTTTGTTACTAACTCTCTTCCAAGTGTTTTTTCTTTTTGTAAGGTAAAACACAAGAAAGAATGAGGATGTCTTTCAACATGAATTCGATTTTGAAGGCTATGTTGAAAGAATAAGAAAGAGGGATAGCTTTGAGCCCAACAAGCTATCGTGGAGCTTATGACACATTCACTTCACAAGAGTATTGTGCATATGGAGAACTAGCTCAAGTATACAATCAAGAGTACAAATCTCTCCAAATTTTGCCTTTCTCCAAAGAAGAGGAGAACCATGATTTGTTAAGAAAATTTATGGACAACGAAGAAAGGGACAAGTTTGAAAAAGAGGAGATGTTTGATGAGCTTAATATCAAGCTATATGTTTTCCTTAATGTGTTGGCATGGATAATATTGGAGCACACTTGTCAATCGCAACTAATCTTACACAAGGGATATAAGTAAAAGGAAAGTAAAAGGAAGACATGTGTTCCTTCTTATAAAGCAAATGTGGAGCCGACTTCCATAGCTAATGGAAAAGGTTTTGTAGAGGGGGCCCAAAACTTTGGTTACTTCCTCAAAAAAGCCAAATAGTCCATGGAAGAGCTTGAGTTACTCATTAGAAAGGCATCAATTGACATATGTGTCATAGGGTATGAAGAAGAAAACAAAACAATGCCTCTTATGAGTAGCTCACTTACAAGCATCAAAGAGGATGTTGGGAACTATTGGAAACCCATTGAAGAACCTTGTGAAGATTTCTCAAAATTTGATTGTGAAGAAAATGAGGAAAACTACATTAACATGAAGACGATTTTAAGCAAAGAAGAAACCAAACTAGAAGATATCTACTTCACACAAGAAGAAGAGATCATAGAAGAACTTGAGAAGCTCTTCAGATGTCCTAGTGACAAAAATCTGAATGCTAAGCTTGAAATGGATGAGGAAAAGAGATTGATTATTTCATCCAAACAGGAAGAAGATGTACGATCCATTGCCAACGAGGATATCAAAGGTGGAGAGCCTAACGAGAAAGAGGATGCGAACTTTGAAGAACCTTCAAAGAGAGTTCAAGAAGAAGAGTGTCCCATGGTATAACCCTTTGACAAGCATCTAAGCACAAACTCCATCAAAGAAGGAAGGAGACTCAACGATCCAAGAAGAATACTCTTTGAGGAAATAAAAATGAATGAGTTTAGGGGGTGGTTCTACGATGAATATGAGCCAATGACTTCAATAAGGGAACCTAAACAAAAAAGTCAAGCTAAAAACCTTAAACAAGCACACTAGAGAGATAATCTTAAGAATATATTTTTGTACATATTCTCTTTTAAGTTTTAATGCTTTAAGTTTTAAGTCTTTAAGTTTCAATATTTGATGGTTATGTCTTGAAACATTCTTATTTCAAAGTCATTCTTTTTGCTTTAAGCATAGGTATCAAAGGAGGAATATGGAATTGACATTTCCAATGAGCCCAGGTCGCTTAACACTTAGAAAATTCCTAAAGGCTAATGTATGTTCTCAAAAATCAAGAGATTAAATTTGCTTCTCACCATTTTAAAAGATCTTCAAGAGTGATTTTAAAAAAACTTGTTTTAAGAAAACTTGATACCTTTATTCAAAATTTTGTCATAATATTTGAAGTTAATTTTCCCTCCATTTTAAAATTCAAATTTGGGTTATTTTGCAAAAGTTTTCAAAGAAATCAAAGATTTTCGAAACCTAGGGAGCAATTTGCAAATAACTTTTTACACTTTCACTCTTAACCACTACTTTTCACTCTCTCTTTTCTCTCTCTCTTCTCACTACCATCAAACTTCTTATTCTTCATTTGCAAAAGAAATTTTGATTTTTAAGAGAGAAGTTGTGTGAAAGCTTGAGAGATTTTGATTCTTCTAAGTTGCATTCAAGCTCATTTCTACATTCCATTCTCTTCCAACATAAAAAGGTATGAAAACTTCAAAACCCTCTCATCTCTCTTGAAATAATTGATTTCTATGGGTATGAGAATTTATTGATGTTTTGTGGAATTCTTGAGTAGATAGAGCTTAGTTGTAAAGGTTTTATGGGTTAGAATCAATTGGAAATAACTAGAAATGTATGAATCAAAAATGGTGTTTTTGAAGTGTATAGTGTTTGAAATTTTATTTTTGGAAAAACTTGAATTTGATGGTTCAAATGTGTAATGGTGTTAGATAAGCTTAGGATCATGTATCACTTTCTTGATTTGGAAAAAATATAGAGATGTCCTTCATCTCTTTAGTTTTAGATATTAGCGAAATGTTTAAGGGAAAGTTGATTCTTGATTCTTATATGGCTCCCATTGTGATATTTGTCTAAATGCTTGATTTGTTCTGCATATTTGCAATTACTACTTTGAGTTTAATCCATGAATATAAATTTTGGTATATTATATTAAGTGGAAAAATTTCTAAATTTAGAAATGTTCTTGAAATGGTATCAAATCGATTTTTGGATTCAATAATTTAGTAAGCGTCAAATAAAGTCATAAGTTTGGAAAGTGAAAAAATCAAATGCATACTCTTTTTTAGAACACCTTGATAGCCGGAAATTAGATTTCTTAGAAAGATGGCATTTTGGTTTTACATGAGTATATTGCATTTAGGATAATGAATTAGCTTGAGGAAATTGCTAAAAGTCGAATCATGTGATTATTTGTAGTTGAATACTCTATTCAGTTTAAAGCTAAATCCTTTTTGTTTATTTCATTGTGTTCTTTAAACTTTTGAATTCACTTTGTTTATATCTTAAGTGAAGGAACCAAACAAATGCATCACCACAAAGAGCTATGCGATTGTCATACCTCGTATGGACAGAACAAGAACAAAAACAGTACTTTCATCTTCAACGCAAACCATCAAAAAACCTTATGGTTTGATGAGAGTATGATGTCAAGAATGGGTGACCTGTGAACAAAATGAGCAAGGGATGAATCCACGAAGAATATCCATTCAAAAGCTACCACGAAGGAGGCACGGGAAAGACCTCGTCGGCCCATCATCATCTCGACTAAGGAGTTCTCAATACCAACGACATCCAGACTCCTCCGTCTCATCCACTCAACACTCATACATATGAGTGTACAAAGGTACCCCTATAATCCATTGTCTATACCATTGCATATTTTCTTTAAATTTTCGGTTTCCTTATTTGTTTTTAAAAGTCACTATCACGGCTTAGAATTCACCGGGACGGTGAAATTTAAGTATGGAGGAGGGACTTAGTACTAATGTCTTTTTTAGTTTTGATGTTTTTCTTTTTAATCTTCCTTGAGTCATGCATTGTGAATAGTTAAGTTTTGTGAAATAAACAAAAAAAATTGAAACATTTTCGAAAAACCATAAAAAGTTTCTCTTTTTTTTCAAAGCATCTCATATAATTTGCATCCATTTGTATAAACTTAGGAAGTTAGTGCATATAAGATTGCATTTTCATAGGGAACAATAGATGAGAATGCCATGTAGATAGTTAAGTTTTGCTTAATGTTCAATGCCCTCTTTAGAAGTACAATAATGCTTAGACAACTTTGGTTTCAATGGGAAATCTACCTTTGGAATTAAAGTCATAGGTGAATGTTGGAGCTTGTTATCTTCTAAGGCCAATATCAACTAAGTGAAACTTAAATTTGACTTTAAAATCTTGCTTATGAGCTTGGTCATACTATACTATGAATAAACACGAGACACTTGAGCTATGTTTACCAATTTTTACCACCCTTCTTAGCTACTCTCACTTTAACAGTAGTTACCTCACTCATATAAACCCTTAGACCTTCCTTTAAAACACCCTAGTAAATCGGAGGTGAGGTTTCTTTTAGAAAGTGCACAAATGGACAAAAATCCGCGTGTAAAGTAGTTGAACGCAAGAGAGTGCTTTCTTTGGATTAGCATCACTTTAAGGCTAATTAGAACTTTAGGGAGGTTGTTCTTTGAATATTTAATTCGTTTTTGGGGTATGGAAATGTGTTGATATCTCGACCATGGGAAGTAGAGCTTTAATGTTAGATCATCCAAAGTTTGAGTTGGGATTAAGAGAAAGGGAAAATCAAAAAAAAAAGAAAGAAAGAAAAGACACTAGAAATTAGAAAAAGATCAGCTCTAACCTTAGAAAATGAAAAGTAAAGTTTAGGAGAGTCCATACTTAATGTCTAAGGAAAGAAAAATGAATCAAAAAGTTTAATTAGAAAGTGGCTCTAGAAAACATTGAAAGAAGGTTAGAAGCTAAGTACAAATTGGAAATGAATCCCTACTTGTCACAAAGATTTAGAGAAGAATGAGCATAAATGAATAAAAGGATCATGGTTTCAAGGATCTTAATGGAAAACACAAAGGGTAGTTAAGTAGACCTACGCATCTTTGGGTGGGAATCATTAGAGGTAAGTAAGACCTTGTATGCATACATTGTTTGACTCTACCTCGCTTTTGCCTAATGTCTTGCACTACTTTTGAGAGAAACCACCTTAAATATGAGTGAAACCTTCTGTTTAAACACTTCTTCTTATCATAAACTCTTTTCTTACCAAGCCAAACATATTAAATACTTTTTTCATAAGTAAAGAACGCATACAGAAGCTTAATTGAATGTAAATGAGATTGGTTGAGGAAGTGACTTGTGGATGCTTAGCCTAGGTTCCTAGAGACGGTTTTGTGACGAATATGACAAAGTACAATGAGTCTTTTTTGATACATGCATTATGATAATTTTCCTTAGGAAATTGAATATAAGACATCTCTTTTCTATTGTCGTTTTGAGTTCCCGCATTCAAACCTAGCTTCCGGGTTTGGTCTTTGTTGTTTAGCTTGATTTTGAGATTTGTAAACACATTTTTCTTGGATCTCTCTAATTTATTTATGCATTTCAAGTCTCTTTATATCTTTTCCTTCATGTGTTCTTCCTTGTTCTTCATCAGATTCTTGCTTTTTCAAAGTTTCTTCCTCTCTTACAAAGATTGAATTTTTTTGCAATTGTTGGAGTTTGTTTGCATCTTATCATCTTATCTCATCTAATCCCATCTCATGTCACTTTCTTCTCAATTCAAGCATGGATTATCAAGAAGCTAGTAACACTTCTTGGATTTCCATGGGTCTCTGTGAGTACAGAACATTAAATCTTGATATATGGTAGTTTAAGGTTAGATCTAAAATTGTAATGGGTATTAGAATAGACCTTGCCATAGATTCCTACTAGGTTTTTTATATCTTCAAGAGATTCATGCTTGCCCATTGATGCGTAGTAAGTGTTTGATGAAATGCCTGAGAGAACAAAATCTATGTTTTTCATCTTGGCTCACAAGAGTAGATGTCCACAAGTGTTAAATGGCTAAAAGAGCTTGTGGATTACTATCATTTTCATGTCGATAGACAAGAAGCGAGAGTTGAGTCTTAAAATGTACATGAGTGCACAGATCTTCGTCACGAGAGTGGGTAGGTCGATAATGAAGGGATCCTTGGCCTAGGAATAACTTTGATAATTTAATAAAGTCTAGAGACACCCATTTTCATTCTTGGATTTAATTCTAAACAGTCTCCATGTCTCAAGATCAATTTCATCCATCTTGAATCTTGCATTGTTTGTCTTGGTTTTTCAAATTAGCTACTTGCTTTAACCTTTTGCTTGCTTGCTTGATTCATATGTTGCATATGTTTTAGTGAATTTAGGTTGTGTTGCATCTAGCTTAAGTATCAACAGTCATCTCTCTTCTTATTTGCTTAGCTTAGAAGATATTGTGTATCCCTAGTGTTTGAATCTCTAGTTCTTGTGGGTTCGACCCTTAAGTACTACAATTGACATAGCAATATACTTGCGGTTTAATGAGGATTATTAGTTGATTAAGGTTTACAAATTTAAAATTTGAAGTTGATTTAATCACTAGCAAATCGTAGCCCAACAATTTTTAACTTGAATTGATATACATAGGTTCGTAGTGTGAAATGAAGTCCCTGTTGGATTCGATATTGTAAGTACAACAACCAATCCATCCATCATTCAACAAGAACAAAAGTTAAGTGACAAATCCACAAAATCAAGCATAAGGAGGAAACGCACCCGTTCGAGTGGAGAATTAACAACAAATTCCAGCTGAGAATTATGTGGGATTACAACTGCTTCTGTAACTCTTTCAAGGTTTTCTTCAAGAAGGAGTGCCTCAAAATCAGCCCACTTAGGGCGACCTTAACAAAACGTGCATAATCAAATCCAAACTAATGGTGACTTTAACTCTTCAAATGCATTCTTCTTGGATAGGAATTCTATTCTTTCTCCTCAACTAAAAAGAATGACTTCAAGATCAAGCCTCAAATCATTGCCTTAGAAAAGCAAAATCAATTCCATCGACTTCCCACTAAACATCTTGTAGATTATCGACATCTTTTAGGAAATTTGCAATACTACTCACACAAATAGAGTTCCACTGGAAAATGTCAAGTGTAAACTCTTTACATTCTCATTAAATGATAAAGATCTTAGATGGATGAAGTCGCTACTTGATGGGCATCACAACTGCAATTGAGATCTTATTCCGAATCTGCGTTTGAACATTTCAACAGGTGATAAGTCGTGGCCGCAAGAGCTGTCTGCGAGTATCCTAGTTCTAAAAGCCTAATACTTGTAAACCTAGTTGAGTCGCAGCTCGCTAACAAAAACAAAAAATAACCTAATTGCTCTAAGTGCTAAGTTGTGAAGAAATTTCTGTGTCTCTCGTCCTTATCCTTCGTCCATCTTACATATGCCTTCATAGGTCGGCCTGTTTTCCTTTTTAGCCCTCGATTCGAGTATATCCTTCCATGGAAATATTCCTTTTGTGACTCGAGTATTCCCTTTTCGAAAACATTCCTTATCTTCTTGATTTTTCCATATTTATCTCTAAAATTGACTTTATCGCGTTTTCCATTTATCTTTTGCGGAACTCGGGTAAATCGTTAACGTAATTGGGCCCATTCTCGTCCGTTATCGTAAGCAGACTTTTATCGCGTTTTGGGCATTCTTGGGCCGTTTTTTGAATAATTGACTTTTACGATTTATTTTGGAGAAATCATTCTTCGAACGATTACGCGGTAATGGTTTCGCGAAGTGATAAGACCAATCGTGTATTTAAGATAATATCAGTGTTCGAGTTGACCATTATCGTTTTATACGATCGATATGAAGATTTTACGAAAAAGAACAAGTCTTTACAATTATTATCGCAAAACTTTAACTGAAATTCCAATCGAGACGAAACTAGAGACAGTCAAACCGAGATTCGAAGGAGAAGATGATCGAGAGGACGTGGTCTAGTAAACCATGGGCGACTAGACGTTGTCCGTGTCTAGTCGCCCGTGGGCGACTAGACTTTTGTCAATAGTCTAGTCGCCCATGGGCGACTAGACTTGCCAAGGGTATAGTCGGCTATGGGTGACTAGACTTACCGAGGATCTAGTCGCCCATGGGCGACTAGACTTGCCGAGGGTCTAGTCACCCAGGGGCGACTAGAATTCCTGAGAGTTTAGCCGCCCATGGGTGACTAGACTTGCGAAGAGTCGAGTCGCCTTCGCAAGTCGAGTTGCCCATGGGCGACTAGTCTTCGTGGAGAGTCTAGTCGCCCACGGGCGACTAGATCTTGCTTGCGTTTCTGAAGCGACGCAATTATCCGATGTTTAAGGTGACTTCTTATCACTTCGAAGGCTAAAATCAAGTATTTATAGGCTTATGTTGAGTTTAGATCAATTAGGTTAAGTTTGGATCGTTTTGACGTTTACACTAGTTTATGTCAAAAATAGAGCACGACCAGTGGGATGGAGTCATGTTCAGGTGGAAATGCTCATGAGGGGGGAAAAAAAGAGCCAGCACTAGCGTGGCAAAATAGTACTTTTGGCCGATGGAAACACCCTTTTGTCCTCAACCTTCATCTTCATGCCAGACGGACCATTCTTTAGTAAATTATTCATATCGTTTTCTCCACTGATCCAAATGACTTTATATTACATTCATTGGAAATATAACTTAATTCTCTAGTTTCTATACAAATTTTATAAAATCCATTGGGGGGAAAGCTCTTCGTCTTGGATGATCTTTCTGATACTTGGAAATTGTCCACAAACTAGCTTTTGCTCCAATTAGCTTTATATTGCTCTAAAATACTTTGTTTGATTTGAAATGAATCTAAACACTATAAATACAAGAAAATACCTTTTATAACACAAAGTTGCTTAAAAACACTGAGAAAATATACTGAAATCTATAAGAAAAGTGGTAAAATATTAGTGTTATCACAAATCTCTCAAGAGATGAAACAAAACCACATGGAGGTCAATGAGTGATTAAAAAACATCTACAATGATATAACTATGAATCATAAAGCCATTGCAATTCATGTTCAAAAACTTAAAGTTCGAATCGTTAAAACAAATAGAACGGAGAAGAATCAAGAAAACCCAACCAAAACCTTACGTAAGGCTGCAAACTCTAAGGAAAAAATGAGCTCATACTCACTGCCACGTAACAACCTCATTACTCAAGTAATTTAAACTCTGGAGCGTCTTCCCAAAAAATCCAACAAAGCTTACAATAAGAGATTTAGGGGCTAAGATTGATGATAGCTAGTATGATACTGGAGCTAACATGTATGTCATATCAATGACATGGGATCTCTAATTTTCGGTTGTCTCAAGTTTTCATTGAGTATGAAGATATGTCCACTTCTACATCATATGAACTTTATCCGATGTTTTACTTGATGCACGAGAAGTGCTCATTCGTCCCTACTGACTCTCAAGTTTTTTATATAAGAGAAAGAAAGACTAATCAGCTAATTCTTGCTCCCAATTCTTAGCCACAATTGGAGAGATCTTTGATTTCCCGAACGAGAGAATCTCTCTCGCAAAGGTGAACAAGCACGTTTTTCTATCCAACTGTAAGCTTCAAACCAAACAAAATCATAACGTTGGATGAAAAGAAGGTTATTTTAGACCCTATAGATTGCAAAAAGAATCAGCAAGTCTCAAAAAAAGAAGCTTCACCAAGAAAAAGACCAATTTTTTACAAAAATGGTACAAGGAAGATTCTTCGAGAAAAATGTGCTACCCATGCACCAAATGAGTCCATTCTAAATGTAGATGAATAGGGGGAAGAGATTTACAAATCATCAACATCCGTTGTTGAGATTCGGATCAGGATCCCAATAGGTCTTTATGTGAAAAATGATGAAGTTACAAAGAAGAAGATGTAGAACAATCTAAATTTTTTTTGCTAAGGCGATTGTGCTTCAATTAGACATTCGAGGCACATTGGGTAATCCAAAATTACTCCTAAGCCTTAAATTCCAGTGACTTAAGAAGCTAAAAGAACACTAATTCCTTTATTGGAATTCACTCACGCCTAAAAGTGAAAGGACTCAAGCTAAAAGATTGAAAATAAGTGATGGGTGGGAGGTAAACCACAATGGCTTAAATATTTTAATTTTTTTAATAGGACTTTGTTAGATGTCGAATTGCATATTTTCATTCTTATAGGAATTTAGAAAACTTTTAAAAAACTCAAGATGAACACTGGAGGTGACCTGAAAAGCTATTTATTATGGATTGTGACTATTTTCACTTCTCGTTATGGTAGAAAGGGGCCACGACCCGATATCAAAGTAGATGTGCCTCAGATTCCGTTTACAATTTTGGCGAGAAGGCGGAGCCAATTGTTTGTATTTTCTCCTGGACCATTTTCTACACAAAGTACGATGCCAAGACCCGCCAATCAAGTCAAAGCTTTAGATAAATAATGCTCGAGTAAAGTGACGAATTCATGAAAAACTGAGGTGAGAAACTTGAAAATTGCAAACTATTGCTCCATGTGAAGTTATACAAGCAATTTACCGTGAATGTTGGCCAATTTAAAAATACCAAAAGATATAAATCAAACTCCGAACTTCATTTTCTATAAGCTACTAATGAGTGACAGATATTATGCCCGAGACAAGTTGGTCTTGGAATGATAAAAATCAAAAGTTGTCTGGAAGCTCAAATTTTACTATCGTAGAAGACAAGGTGATTTACAGTAGTTACCAATGAAGTCAACTTACACCATCAAAGACGATCGAATAAAGTGACTATAATGAACAAAATAGCCCAGTTAGAATTTTGATTTTTTAAATTTTAAATTTTGGCTAACATGTTTTTCCGAATAGCTAAGGAGACTTGGGTAAGCCGAGAGTGAAGTTTTATATGAGATCCAAGTTGACAGAACGAAGACATTAAGAAACATGATTAAATAAAGATTTATGTCTGGAAAATTAGGTCCTATAACTGTGAAATTTGAGAAATGGCATGCAAACCTCATTTTCTAGTTATAACGACAAAGACAATCAGTCGTTAGCTCATCAGTTGTTTGTGCTCAATCCTACCATCGATCATCCGGGAAACAATCCCGTCTGGACGTGCATTTCAATCCGGGTGTGAGAAGATTCAACAATTTGAACACGTCTCACCGTTCTATTCTCGCATCTCTAGGAAAATATGTCATTCGCCATGCTTATAAATATTTTGGTATCATTCCTGACTATCTAGAAAACATCTCGAACATAAAATTAACCGGCGGATCAACCCAACAACCATTTTGCCCAAGGAATTGACCGCTGACCAATTTTTTCCAGCGTATCGGGCTACAGACAGGGAATAAGGTCCACGAAACCAAGCCCTATCAACATCGCTATTCACGAGGAAGTGCCCCGACCACGTGCATCATCCATCTATTCGTACTGGTCGGTGGCACATTTTTACTAGCCTGGGACAAAAACTTTATCCATCTGATATTTTCCCCAAGTATGCCTCGTTCGCAGCTCCGTTCACACCAGTTGGTGGTCCATTCGTACCTGTTAGCGGCTAAGACCCCTCCCCAATCGATACTAACGGGGTAAGTGCCTTTTTTTGGTTTTCAACTTAAATGAAATTGGATTTAACCAAATCCACACTTTTGGTTTTATGAAGCAAAAAAAACACTTTTGGTTTCTTGTTTACAATTTTAAAATAAAATCTCCTAAAACTTCATCTCTTTTTGAAAGAGAGATTTTAGAACCCTAAAAACAAAAAATTTGGGATATTGAGATTTTGAGATCTTGTGCAATCTTGTTTGATTCCAAGTGCTTTTAAAGGCGATTTTCATTCCTTAACTCATTCTTCACCCAAGTCTACGACATGTTCTCTAAATTCCCAATTTATCATACTTTTAATTTTTGCATAATATTTACAAGTAGAACTTGAATTATGTTTCGAATAGAATCTAAGATTTCATAATTTAATTTTCTTTGAGTTTTCATAAAAAACAAAAATTTGTGGTCAAATGTGTTAGATATACTTGTTTTAATGTTATTTCTTCATGAACAACTAGGATTCCTCCACCAAGCTTGATGATGCATTATTGGCTTTTAAAATGGCTTATAAAACTCCAATTGGTACCATTCCTTTTAACCTACTATATGGAAAGTCTTGCCATCTTCTGATCGAGCTAGAGTGCAAAAGACTTTGGGCTACAAAAAAAAGCTAAACTTTGACTATGAAAAAGCATTAGAAAAGAACACTTAAAGAGCATTCCAAGATCAAAATTTCCAGATCTCTTTTTTCTACTTGAATAAATTATCTAGAGAGCTAAGTTTGTATTATAAAGCAATTCTAGCATCATCTCTTCAAGGAACTAAAGGTATATTTTTAAACCTCAAAATTTCAAAAAAGGTGAGAACTTTCTTGAAATTTCAAATTTTTGATTCTTAAGGATTTAGGGTTAAAGATGGTTTATTATCGCTTAGAATGGCTTAAAGAATACTTGGATAATACGATTCATAGCTTAGTTTATGAGATTTGAAGCTTAATTACAAGAATTAATTTTTTAGTGTTCTTGAGAGTGAATAGTAACGTTTTGGAAACAATTTCGGCAAAGTTTGATCTCTAGTCTTACATGATAACATATGGATATATATAAAGTTCCCAATAAGAAATTTGCAAATCCATTGAGTAAAAATAAAGTTATACCCATTTTGATTTGGAGTTTCCAATTGGTGATGAAATTTTTTTGAAAACTTTTTATGTAGCCATTTTGTTCGAAAAGTGATCTAAGTTGTTATCTTTGTAAGTATCATCTTTCAAGTTGCATTGGGAATGATCTTGAACCTTAAGACCTCCCTAAAAACAACTTAATGCACCATTTTCTCTTCTTGAAAACTACAAAAAATTTGTTGGACGTGGGAAAATAAAAAAGACATATACAATAATGCCTCCAAAATAAAAGAGACTTTAACTTCTAAAACTCTCAATAGAGATCCAATTGTAAGAGCTCATCTTTCACCACAAATGGAAACGAAACAAGCAGTTTGGAGCGATAATGAGAACGAAGAAAGAAGCCAATTCGAAAGAATAAGAATTACACCAATGAAATTCATGTCCAAAGAACCATTGAAAAAGTTCAAGCTTTATGAGGATGTGTGCAATTTTTAGAAGATATGGGACTTAGTGTTTGGTGGATATGGATGAACCAACATATGAAAACCAAGTAAGGGATTTTTCACCACTAATAGGATCGTGTATCCATTCCCATCACGGTCTAGAGCTTATTGGGAAGTCATTAACTTTAAGATCAAGGAGATCGAATATTCGATGAGCATCAAGGAAGTGTATAGGGCTTATGTGTTCCCTGTGAAAGAAAAAGCGACGTTTTCGGATTGGAAAGGGGTTTATGCATTTTGGGACTTGATTGTCGTTGGAAATTTCACCAACACTAGTCAAAAAGCAATGAAGATAAGAAACCTGAAATTGAGATACACTCAAAAGTTCCTTAGAAGCAAAATGTTTACGAGGAAATATAGTTGGGTATCGCAAAAAATGAGCTACTACTTATTTACATTAGAATAATGGATGCTCTAGTGGATTGGAAAGAGTATGCATAGGAAGATGACTTTGGCCATGAAATCAACATAGGAATACTTGTCCTCCAACACTTGATAGCATTCCAAGGAATATGGGTAAGAAAAAACATGATTTCGGCTGTGTACTTCGGGGGATTCTTGACAACACTTTTCAAGCATGTAAATGTGGCATTTGATTATGGAGCGTTGGAGACGAGAGCATACATCAATATTCCATTTCTCATAAATTGGAACTTCATACAACTAAACCGAGAAATAAAGGAGGCAAGGTATACTTTTTACCATTTCAAGTCCGGGGAAATAATGTGGCGCCTCAACCTTGTGATGAAAAATCTAACCTTTTCAACTTGGATATGCCATTTTCATACAATTCGGGAGAGAGGAAAGCAAAGAAACGGTGACAGAGACAAGTTTGGTACTCTCACAAAGAGCGACACAAGAAAAAGGATCAAGCAATGTCATCACCAATACACTTCCATTCGTCGCAAAGTCAAACTGAGAGAAGGCTCTTACAATGTATTACAGGAAGAAAGAAGGAGATTTGAAGTAAAAGGTGAGTCGAGACATCGAGGAACTAAAGAAGCAAATGGTTGAAATGCCTCAACAAATATACTTCAAGGAAATGGGAAGTGAAGCCATGGTGGGAACGGTATCATAAGCAAATGCTCTTTTGCCAAAGATCACTCACCACAGTTGGAGGCATAGAGAGGAAGGTAGCTTGATGAAACAAATCCCATCGTCTACAAGAGGAAGAAAAACGCATCCAACAAAGATCTGAACAAAGAATGAATGAAAAGGTACCATTTATTCACTATTAAATATACCATTGAATTTGTCTTCATATTTTTTGTTTTTATTTTAAAAGTCACTCTTTTACGAATTAAATATTCCCCGAGATGGTAAAGTTTAAGTCTGGGAGAACGGCTTAGTACTGATGACGATTTAGTTTTGTTATCTTATTTTTGCATCCTTTTCAGGCATGCATTGTAAATAGCTAAGTCTGTGAAAAAAATTTAAAAATCCAAAAAAACCAAAAAAAGTTTACATTATTTTCAAAACTTATATAGTTGGCATCTACATATTTTTAAAATTCAGATAGTTGGTATCCAGGTGTGAAATCTTAGGTTGTTAGAAGCACCTATGATTGGATATGATTATCGTAGGGAAAAATGATAAGATTTTCTTGTAGATAGTTTACATTTGCCAATGTTCAATGCTCTCACTAGAAGTAACATGATGCATATACCACTTTAAATTCTTTGTAAAATCCATGTTTGGAATTTGTTGTTGATGTGTGCATATTTTCATGCATTTTTGAGCTTATTTTATCCATGTTTTGATTGCAATTAGGTTTTACGTAATGCATTTTAGTGTCAAAATTCATATCGTTTAGGAATTGAGCCTCGTTTAGGATTATTCGCATTTTGCATTTATTTCTTTGCATTTTTTAGGGAATGAATCTTGATAAGAAAGAGAAGACTTTTGAACATGATTCTTGGTGGAAATAAAGTGAACAACAAGCATTAATCAAAGAAAAATGAAGAAGAGTCCAATGAAATGAAAGGGAATGAAGAAGAATCAAAGGAAGCAAAAGGGAACGAAGAAGGATCAAAATGGAGCAAAAGATGTGTGTTGAGCCATAAAGCTTGGATGTTGATTCAAAGATTTAAGAAGAGAAGCAAAGAAGAGAAGAATCATTTAGAATCATTAGATGGTAGGCCTTGCAAAGAGGAAGTATATGCAAAGATTACATCATTCTGAGGGTAACTGAAAATGCAAGAAGAAGAAGTTGCCAATGCAAGTGTCTATCAACCAGCCTCGTTAGTAGTGGCTTGCATATGGTTGATAGTCACTTGCATAAAACAGCTTGCTGCCTAATGCAAGAAACTATCGACCAACATGACCAATAGTGAGCTGCATGTACTCGATAGTGGCTTGCATCCGAGCCAAAATTACTTTAGGAAAACCTTTTACCCTCCCCTCCAAACTTGTATAAATAGTCTTTCTTAGCCTTCAAGAACACTTAAACTACCTACGCATTAGATTTTTTATATTTTTAAGTTTGTTTCTAAGATTTATAACAAGTTTCTAAACACTTTGTTCTTGGATCTCTCTTATTTATTAATGCATTTCTAGTCTTTTAATTCTTGTTCTTCCTTGTTGTTCATCTAATTTCTTATCTATAAAAGCCACTTCCTTCATTGCAAAGTTTGGATTTTTATTGTCTCTAGTCAAGTTTTTTTCCATTCCATCATCTTTTCTCATCTCATCTCCCCATATTTCCACTTCAAGCATGAACTTTCAAGAAGCTATTAACATTTATTGGTTCTCCATGGGTCCTAGTGAGTATAATACATTGGATCTTGGATTGGTAGGCTAGGGAGTGATTAGATGGTTAGCTAATGGCTTCTAGGAATAGATGGAGTTTATATCTCTATGGTTTAGGTGTTCTTAATGATCTAGGATAAAAACTAGATATTGAAATGTATACATTCCACGCCCAAGAGGTGTTTGATGAAATTTCTAGGAGAGCATAAAGTATGATGAGCCAACGAGAGTTTATAGCTAGGACATTTGGTGACCTAGTGGGATGATTCTTAATTATTGCTAGCTAAATAACGACAAGAAGCGAGAGTTGAGTGAAATATGTTAGCTTGCAAATATGACTTTTGGCCATGAGAATGGTATTAGTTCCAACATTGATTTCATAGTCGTAAGACTTGTTCCTTTGATTTATTTCTTTGTTATTAGGTAGCTACTTGATTACCCTTTCTCAAACACCAAATAAATCTCAAATTCTCCATCATTTCAAGTCTTTGTTTGTGTGTTTAGTTTTTCTTTGCATGTTGTTTATTATCTTCGTAACGTCACCCCTCTTCCTATTTGCTTATCTTAGGAGGTATTGTACATTTCTATTGCTTGAGTCTCTAGTTCTCATGGGTTCGACTCTTAAGTACTACAATCAAAATAGTTGTATACTTGTGATTTAGTGAGAATTTTTAGTTGATTAAGGTTTAAAAATTTAAAACTTGAGATTTTTTTAATCACTAGCAAAACCAAGCTCATCAAGTTTCATTAGGATTTCAATTTTGCCTTAGACTAAGCTTTCTTACGTTTTGCTTTATTTTTTTGTTACAAACTTTCTTTCAAATGTTTGTTGTTTTTGCAAGGTACAATCACAAGAGAGGAAGAAGATGTTTTCCTACCTGAATTTATTGTGGAGTTCATGTTGGAAGAATAAAAAAGAGGGATAGCTTCAATACCCATGAGTTGTCATGGAGCTTATGAGCCATCCACTTAAAGAGAGCAACAACCACATGGTTATAGTGAGAGGTACCATTCTTGGAACATGGAATGTGAAGATCAAGAGAATCATTCTTACCAAGTCTCAATAGAAGATGAAAATCACAACTTGCTTAAGGAGTTGTTGGAAGAACAAAAAGGGGAAGGATTAAGAAAGAAAGAAACTTCAATTTCTTTTGTAGCAAGATGGAAGTTATGGCAAATCGTTTTGGGTCACAAATAGAAGGAAACCAACACAAGGATTATACAAAGGGTTGAAAAGAAAGAAGAAAGGAGTCTCTCTCTTGACATAACCGAAGAAATTTGTAGAAAATATAATTTCTATTGAGGAATGTTTTGAAGAGGAAGATCAAGGCAAAGATGAATCTCGAACTGAGGCCAAAGAAGCTATTATGGAATTTGAATCACAACTTGGATGCAAGATTGATTAAGACTTATTTGTAAAATATAACGAAGAGGCTACAACTGTGGGCATCTTCGACATCAATACTTTCTTAGGGGAGAGCCAATCTATGACGATTATGATTATGAAATCAAGACCGTTTGCATCTCAAGTGATTCATTCAACAACATCAAGGAAGTTGTGGGCACGGTTGGGAAGAACCTTCAAGACCTTTTGGAGAATGTATTGGTGGCCGAATATAAAAAGGAAAAAGAGGATATTTTCCATTGATGATGATGAAGCCTCAATCAAAGAAGAAGACACACTAGATGATATGCAAGAAGAAGAAGAGATCATCAATGAATTTGAAGAACTCTTCGGATATCCTACTATGGAAGCAATGATGCAAAGTTTGAGTATGATGCACAAAAAGAATGGAGTCTCTCTACCAAAGAAGAAGCACATGTGATCTCCATAGCCAAGAAGGAAGTCAATAAGGAAGAGTCTAATGAGAAACAACTAGAGAACATTGAGGAACCTCAACAAAGGTTTCAAGAAGAAGAATCTCCAATGGACGAGCCTTTTTACAAAGACTTTGGCTTGATCTCCACCAAGGAAGTGAGCATAGATGATCCAAGAAGGATTCCTTTTGAGGAGATGATGATGAAGAAACTCAAGGGGTAGTTCTATGATGAATAAGAGTCCGATGATCCATGGCTTCATCAAGGAAATTTAAAAGAAAGTCAAGCTAACAGACTTTAAACAAAGTGCACTTGAGAGGCAATCCCATGAATATATTTTTTTTATATTATGCTTTAAGTTTAAATTTTGATTATGCTTGTGTCTTTGGATGGCTTGCGAGTATGTTTAGGAAAATTAGAAGCTTATAGTTCCTTTGAGTTGTGCTTAGTGTTTTAAGTGCTTTCTAAATCCAAATTGCTAATGGGTGATTTAAATTTGATTTAGAAACTTGATTAGGAACACCTAAGAGTAGTGTTTATGCATGAATTTGATTTCGTGTAGTTTTGAAATTAGCAAGTGATTGGTGCATTTTATCAAGCTTTGTAATCACTTGATAGACTCGTAAGTCATGAATCCGTAAACAATATGGGTTAGAATACTTAGTTAATATGCATAGTGTATAATTCAAGAATTTTGAGGATTGATGCGTTTTAAAAACGAATTCAACTTGATGGTCTAGGGATGTAAATGTCAATTTATGCTTGAGTTTGTAAGTTTGATGAATGACTCTCCTAAGTAAAAATGAGTGAAACCAAATGAGTATTGACTTTTGTGCTTAAATTTGTCTATGGTTTACTCTTATACTTAGTTAATCATTTACTATTTAAATCTCTATCAATGCTTAGATTACCTATTATCTTGTTTAGGTACAAACACAAATCAAAAGCAAATAAGGAAAGTAAATAGGAAGAAACTCAAAGAGAAAAAAGAAACTTCGAAGCATTCTTCTTCAAAAGTCAAAACTCCTCCATTCATTCATGTACAATGATGTAAGGTACAAGTCCATTACTCTTGTATATACATTACATGTATTATGCTTTTGATACTCCCTCTCTCACGGTTTAAGATTCACCAAGACGGTGAAGTTTAAGTCCGTGGGAGGGAGTAGATACTAAAGAGCATTTTTATTTTTTTTGTTTTGCTTTTTCATCCTTGAATAATGCATCGTGAATATGCATTGTACATAGCTAAATTTTTGTGGAACTTTTTTTCTTCAAATTTTCAATGGTTTCTGAAGTTCATATATGCATTCATGTGAATATGTTAGGTGGTTAGAAGCATAAAGGGTGCATTTGCATAGAGAACTATGCGTTGTAAGTATACTCAGTCATGCTTACAATTCAATGCCCTCATTAGTAGTAATATAATTTTTGAATCATTTAGAAATTTGGAAAATCCATGCTTGGAATTGGCCTCTTGAAGTTCTTTGTGAAAATTAAAGCATATTAGATTTGAAGTCAATCTCATCTAAGAAGAACCTAATTGAATTTTGTTTTCTTGTTTATGGTCTTGAAGTTCTCTTCTATGGTAAAACACTATACAATTCAATTATGTTTCGATCCTATTTTTACCACTCTTCTTAACTCAACTGACTACTCTCATTTTAAGAGTAGTTACCCCACCTTGAAAACCCAAAATCTTTCTTTTAGAACCTCCTAATCATTTGAATGTGAGGCCTCTTTTGGAAACTGCACACATGGAAAAATCTCGTGTAAAATGAAGTTGAACAACAAAATCTAGTGCTTCCTTAGAGTTAGTCTCATCTGAAGGTTAACTAGAATTTAGGAAAGGATTTTTCAATTCATACATGGGTTTGAGGATTTATTCTTGGCGTATCTAGTGTCAAATACTTCAGAAGTAGGTTCTTAAAGAGTAAATAATGTAAGTGTGGTTATAAAAAAAGAAAGGGATATCTAAGACGTAAGTGTGGTTATAAAAAAGGAAAAGGATATCTAAGAAGTGGGGTTTAAGAGATTCAAAACTATGTCTAGTTCTAGCATAAGTCTCTGTAAGATAATATAGAATAAGATATTATTGGGTTGTTTTTGATACAAGACCCTAAAGTTCATATATATAATTTTTAGCATTGACATATTGCTAACACAATATAATGTAAACTTTTCTAATCCAAATATAACACATAAATGGAAATAACTTGTACAATAAGTAATATGGAGATCTAGAATATTCTTTTGTGTTGGGCTTCACGGGCTTCGGTTCATATGTATCCCCAATACTCCCACGCACGACAAAGGTGGGACGCGAAACGTAAAATCCAAAACACCTATGTCGTGGATATCATGCAGAGGACATCATGTTGAGGACGGAAAAAACAAGTCAACGGACTCCTCCGGAATAAAATTGATATTGAAAAGAGGGTTGAAACTTCAGCTCGTCTTTGGGTCTTGGCAAAAAGGAGAGGTCCCTTAACATTATAAAAGGGGAAAACATCCCTTAAGAGATAAATGGAATAATATCATGTGGATGTGATTGCAACTCCACAAATAATTGTCCTAATTCCTGACAGCCCACGAATCAAACTAAAGAAAAAATGACCCATGAGCGTTTCAATATAAGTTCCCCCGTAAGATGAGAAACTAAAACTCATAGAGAACAAAAAGATTGAGATATTCTAAACGCAAGAATAAATCTCAGAAAAGTAGAAAAATTGATAATCCGTGAATAAACCCATTTTTTTTATAGAAAATCCATAAACCCTTGCACTATGTGCAAAAACCAAACAATTGAATAAAAAGGGAAAATAACATTTTTTTTAGAACAGACGTGGACACAAAAGCCATATAAATAATAAGCTTGAATCATCATCATCATCACTGCCTTCTTCTTCGTCTTCTCCCAGGACTACTCTCACCATGATCATTTTTTTTAAATCACAAAAGAAAATCAAACGCGGAATTAGGAAATCTGCTCTGATACCATGTAAGATAATATAGAATAAGATATTATTGTGTTGTTTTTGATACAAGCCCCTAAAGTTCATATATATAGTGTTTAGCAGTGACATATTGCTAACACAATATAATGTAAACTTTCCTGATCCAAATATAACACGTAAATGGAAATAACTTGTACAATAAGTAATATGGAGATCTAGAATATTCTTTTGTGTTGGGCTTCACGGGCTTCGGTTCATATGTATCCTCAATATGGTATCAGAAATTAAATAGAAAAGTGAGTCACTATTGAAACTCAAAAGACAATAAATCAAAGGAATTGATTTAGTAATAGTGGTTCTAAATGAAAAGAATTATATTAGAGAGATGTCAGAAGTTAAAGATCTTAAGTGAAGGAAAAGAAGAATCTCTAAGTAATTGGGAAATAAAAGAGGAAGTTAATGAACTCATTGAGAAAAATCGATAAATTATGCTAAGAAAGAGAAAAACGAGTTTAATCTCTAGAGCCTTAGGAAGGAAAATACATCTAAGTAGTGTAGAAAATAAAGGAGAATCAGGTTGAATAGCTTAGTGGAAGCAATATCTTTGTATGCATAAGTTGTTTGGCTACTACCTTGATTTTGCCTTATGTCTTATATTACTTGTTTTTGAGAGAAATCACCATTGGAAAATGAGTAGAATGAGACTTTGTCCCATAAGTAGAATGAGACTTCTTGTCCATAAGTAAAAACCGCATATCGTAAGCTTAATTGAATGTTAAGGGGTTGGTGAATAAAATGATATGTGGATGTTTAACTTAGTTTCCTAGAGATGGTTCATGATCACGGCGAAGTACATTAAATATTCATTATTCATGCATTATGTTACTACTCTTTAGGACCTTGGATTGAAAGTCTTTTTAGACATACTTTGGCATGTGTTCTCGTTTTTAAACTTTGTTCGGGTTTGGTATTTGTTGTTTGTTTGAGGACAAGCAAAGGGCAAGTCTGGGGGGGGGGGGGNCATATTTTCATGCATTTTTGAGCTTATCTTATCCATGTTTTGATTGAATTTAGGTTGCATATAATATATTTTAGTGTCAAAATTCATATAGTTTAGAAATTGAGTCTAGTTTAGCATTATTCAGATTTTGCGTGCATTTCTTTGCATTTTGTAGGGCATAGATCTTGAAAAGAATGAGAGAACTTTGGAACTTGATTATTGGTAGAAATAATGTAAACAAAAAGTATTAATCAAGGAAAAAATGAAGAAGAATCATAGGAAACGAAAGGGAATGAAGAAGAAGCAAAGGAAGCAAAAGGGAATGAAGAAATATCAAAATGGAGCTAAAGATGTTTCCATGAAGCTTGGAGGTTGATTCAAAGATTTATGAAGAGAAGCAAAGAAGAGAAGAATCATTTAGAATCAACATGTGGTGGACCTTGCAAAGAGGAACTATATGCAAATAATACGTCATTCTGACGGAAATTAAAATGCAAGTGACTATCGACCAGCCTGGTCGATAGTGGCTTACATATGGTCGATAGTCATTTGCATAAAACAACTTTCTGCCTAATTCAAGCCACTATCAACCAATAGTGAGCTGCATGTATTCGATAGCAGCTTGCATACGAGCTAAAATCACTTTAGGGCAATCTTCTACCCTCAACTTGTATAAATAGCCTCTCTGAGCCTCCAAGAACACATAAGCTACCTAAGCATTAGATTTTTTATATTTTAAGTTTTTTTCTAAGATTAAAACAAGTTTCTAAACACTTATTTTATCCCTTTTATTTATTTATGCATTTCAAGTCTCTTTAATTCTTGTTCTTCCTTTTTCTTCATCTAATTTCTTATCTATCAATTTCTCTTCCTTTATTGCAAAGTTTGGATTTTATTGTCTCTACTTAAGTTTGTTTGCATTCAATCATCTTTTCTTATCTCATATCCCCTTCTTCTCACATCAAGAATGGACTTTCAAGAAGCTAGTGATACTTCTTGGTTCTCCATAAGCTTTAGTGAGTAGAATACATTGGATCTTGGATTGGTAGACTAGGGAGGGATTAGGTGGTTAGCTAATAGCTTCTATGGATAGATGGAACTTAGACCTCTTTGGTTTAGTGTTGCGCGATTGTTTTTGCATACAAAAGACAACGAAGCTTTAAAATTTATAAGCCTGTTTCCTAACAATCACACAATCCGCAAGTGCACGGATATGCTATTGTAGTACTTTGGGGTCGAACCACAAGGAAAGTAAAGCATAAAGTAGAAACTTAAATAAATAAGCAAGTAAAAGCGATAAGATAAAGATGGATCTTGGGACAATGGTTATAGGTTTGGGTTCAATCTAGAGATGTGATGGACTTTGGTAAGGCTTTATTAGAGGATCGAAGCTATTCCTAGACCAAGGATCCCTATACAATCGATCAACTCACTCTCGTGACGGACATATATTCACCTATACACATTACAAGGCTCAACTCTCGTTTGTTGCCTATCTAAACATGTATGTGATAGTGAGTCTCAAGCCCTTTTAGCCATTTAATACCTTGGTGTCCCTTTGGGCAACTACTCTCATAGCTCAAGGTGAAAAACATAGATCTAGTTCTCTTAGGAATTTCATCGAACACTTTCTAGGCATCAATGAGCAAGCAAATGGTTTTGAAGAACTAAACTAGATCTAGTAGGAATCTATGCCAAGATCTAGCCTAATCATCCATCACAACCCTAGATCTATNTAATCCTAGCCTAGTCAATGATCCGATTTAGTAGCTAGGTATTGGTGTAACATGAGAAATCAACAAGAACTCAACCTCACAACTATGGAATCAATACTTGAACTAATACCACTATCATGGCTAAAAGTCATATTTGCAAGCTAACATATTTCACTCAACTCTCGTTTGTTGTGATCATTTAGCAAGCAATCATTAAGAATCAT
>OVAN01003013.1:0-14084 GCA_900406275.1 Anastatica hierochuntica
TATATATATATATATATATATATAGACCACCTCCAATGTCCAATCCGTAAGGATCCTTCGCGTCAATTCTTATGCAAAAGAGAGTAAAAAAATATTAAATATATCCATTACGCTAAGGATCGATCCTTAAATAAGGATTTTAAGGGTCGAATCCTTAGCCCTTTTTCTTTTTTCTTTTTTTTTTGGCTGAAAACAATTTCATTTTCTGATCCGTTTTGGATCCGTTTCAGATCCGTTTTTTTTGTATTTCGGTTTTTGGAATTGTTACATATTCATTTACGATTTTTGAAGTTTCGAATCCGTTTGATATCTGTTTAAAATATCCCGATCCGAACCCAAAATACACGAAAATATCCGTTTCAGTTCCGTTTCAGATCCGTTTTTTTTTGTTTTTCAGTTTTTAGAACCGTTACATATTCATTTACGATTTTTGAAGTTTCGTATCCATTTCAGATCTATTTAAAATTAAATATATTTTTTCTAAGGACTTTAAATGGAGTACACCATTGGACATGTATTTTTGAATGTGATCCTTCACTATTCAAACAAAAACAAAAACAAAAAAATATTAATTTAAAAAGAGCTAAGGATTCCAATGGTGGTAACACCATTGGAGATGCTCTAAGAACCCCATTTGTGTACCGTTGCAGCTGCTCTTACGGAAGAGCCGGTTCTTAAACCGAGCTAACCCTTTTTTTTATCAGAATAATTTCATTTTCGGATCGGTTTCGGATTCGTTTTTTCGGGTTTTTTTTGTTTTCCGGTATTTGGATACGTTACATATTCATTTACGATTTTTGGAGTTTCGGATCTGTTTAAAATATCCCGATCCGAACCCTAAATACCCGAAAATATACCTAAAAATACTCGAAAATACCCGAAAATATACGAAAATATCCAAAACTGAAAGAACCGACCCGAAATAGAACGGGTAACCGAAAATATTTCGGGTTTGGGTTCCGTTTCGGTTCTATTTTAGATCCGTTTTTTTTGTTTTTCAGTCTTTGGATATGATACAGATCTGTTTACGATTTTCGGAGTTTCGGATCCTTTTCGGATCTATTTAATATATCCCGATCCGAATCCAAAATACCCGAAAATATACCTAAAAATACTCTAAAATACCCGAAAATATACGAAAATATCCGAAACTGAAAGAACCGACCCGCAATAAAACGGGTAACCGAAAAAATTTCGGGTTTGGGTTCTGTTTCGGTTTCGTTTCGGTATTTTAAATATTTTAATTACAAAAAAAAGAATTTAATTTTTTTTAAGAACCCATTAAGGATTCTTGCAATAATACCCAAATTATGCTAAAACTCCTTAGAGATTCTTAAACTAAATTTACTAATTTAATATTAGGTAAGTTTGTACATGGTCTAAATATCTTTTGTAATTGAGAGACTCTCTTTGTTTGTTAAGAAACTCAGCTGCCACTTGTTTCATTTTGAGTGGTCACAGAAATTAAAAATAAAATATTGTTATATGATTAAAATAATATATTGGAAAAATCTATAAAGCATCTAACGAATAACGATGCTATTAGAGCATGATTATCCCATATTCTAAAAATGAGTTTCTTCAAAAAAAAAAAATATTTAATTGGATGGGTTTCTTAAAATCTTAAGAAACCCATCTAAAAGTTTATTACTTTTAAATGAGTTTCTTAAAATCTTAAAAAATCCATCCAATTAAATATTTTTTTTGTTGAAAAAAATCCTCTTTAAAAACAAAGGATAATCATGATCTTATGCACTTATACCATCAAACCAAATTAGTCTGCACCGTTTTCTGAACCAAAAAAAAATCAAATGAATTTTTATTTAAAAACTGGACAGATATCCATGCTATACTGCAAGATTGTTTTTTAGATTTTTCTTTTTAAATTTTATAGTGTTTATATATGATGTTTATTATTAACTTATAATTTTGTTTTTCAAAAAGAATATCAGCTTATAACCATAAGATGTTAATTACATAGTGATTGTTGTAAAACTGCAATATCTCTCCAATATCCTCTACAACCTGAATAAAACGTAGTGATCATTATTGTTTTAGCCATAGTCCCCGCTGATTACAAGTAAAGTGGTATAACACTGAGTCATCACTCTCTGGTATCTATTTAAACGTCCTAAAGGATCAAAGTAGTGCAAAGATTCACGTAGGCGGGGATTTCTCTTTGAAGCTAGAAATGTTTAGATTAGTGCAAAAGAAGACCATGGAGGTAACAAAATAGATTTTTGCTGGTAAATGTAAGAATCATTAGGTGAAGTCAAATATGTTAAAGATTAAATGTGTTAGGGCCATTAATTAAATAACCTATTTTGTAGTGGTCACTTTTGTGATAAAGAAAAGGTTATGGGCATAAGTGTTATGAAATATTAATATTTGGATACTTTTGGCAATTTCTAGTTTGATGAGAGACCGAGCTAGAAATGGATTCTCTATAAATTGAGGGTTATGGTCCCCAAAGCAACCCAAGCAGAAAATACATAAACTCTCTGCATCCTCATCACCAGAGATCTAAAGTCATTCAGGGTTTGCTTTGGAAGATCCATTCTCTAATTCTTTGAGATCTCTAAGCATGGATTCATAAGGTACGCTTCCGCTCTCGATCTATTAATCAGAAACTAATATGGTTTATGAGATCTATGAATTAAATAAATTTAACAATTGGTATCGGAGCCACCATATTTAGTTTCTGATTGATAATCTTGTTGATTTTAAGATTAAAATTTGGATTTAATTTTGTGAAAAATTTGGATTGTTGAATCTGTTTTTTTTCTCTAAGATCTATGCTTAAATTCTGTGTTCTGGGATCTGTAATTTTCGTTTTGGATTAGATATATAAATTTTCATGTTTAGATCTAGTATTTTGGTTGATTTTTCTAGAGAAAACATGTATGAAATTAGATCTAAAGCTTATGTCAATTCTGATTTAAGGTGTAAACTCATTCAATTCTGATTTTCGAAATAAAAATAAAAATAAATAAAAAATTTTGAGTTTATTTTCGGATTTGAACTTGCCTCTCGCGGCTGTGTGTTATCAGATTTTAGGGTTTCTGATGATAGGGTTGAAGAAGGGGGTAATTTAGTAATTATTCTTTTGTTGTTTAATGAAATGATGCATTTCATTAAATTATTTTTGTTTTGGGTTTCAGTGGCCCACTAAGTTTCTTTTCTGGAATCTGTCCAAAACGAAGTGAGAAAGGAAGCAGGCCGGAACGACCCATCTGGTAGTCAGCGAATTTTAATTTCGTCGTTGGCAAAAGTCAAACCCGGGTTTGGCGCTGACAATACCTTTTTCCTCCATCCTTAACTATTATGCCATTATAGATTCTTGCATAATGAACCCCTAGGCATATTGATATTTGTCTCTGCAAGAATAAATTTAAGCTTTTAAATCAATAAATAAATATGTCGGTCCAAAGGAAGACCTCTCTTGAAAATATTTTTTCATGAAAAATATTAAATGATGTATGTAAGTAAATTTATGCGGATACAATTCGGCCCAAAGAAAGATTTGTATTTGGCCAAATTTACATATGTACGTGTGTGTATTTTCATGCGAATATTAAATCGACCCAAAGGAAGGTTTAATATTTGGCAGAAGTACACATACACCTGTGATGGTAAACATGTGACAATTATATGGATTTAAACATGTGAATGATAAATCGACCCAAAAGAAGGTTTATTATTTATCATGAATTATTGTCAGTGTGTGATCGTTACAACAAGAGTACCGTTAGTAGTTAATATTACTGTCCAAAGACTTGATATTAATGTTACATTTGGTATCTTGGATGGGATATGTACAATTGTTTGATATTTATTATTGATTTTCTTCGGTTAGTGAACTATTAATTAGGTTTTGTTCTCTCTTTTCAACAAATGTTGCTACTCTATCTGCCAACTTAGGATCAATTTCAAAACTTATGGATTCTAACTTTACTGAGTGGAAAAGTAAAGTTAAGATTGTTCTTAGGTTTATGGATCTTGATCTTGCGTTAAGGATGGAACAACTTGCTTCTCCTATGGATACCTGTACCGTTGAGTATAAGACTGTTTATGAGAAGTGGGAGCGTCCCAATCGCATTGGTCTGATGATCATTAAGGACACAATTCCAGAAACCTTTAGAGGTGGTGAAGAGATCAATGATATCAAACAGTTCCTTGCCAAGGTGGATTTGCGCTTCGCAAGAAGTGATAAGGCGGAAATAAGCATGCTTTTGCATCGCTTTAGTACGATGAGGTATCACGGAAAAGGAAACATAAGGGAGTACACTTTGGAGATTTCCAACATTCTTTCAAAGTNGACTGAGCTTCCAGCTGAAGTGCTCATCTTCTTTGTCTTGAACTCTCTTCCTCCTCAGTTCAATCAATTGAAATCCAGTTATAACACACAGAAAGAGCAGTGGTCTTTTAATAAGCTCATTGCATATTGTGTGAAAGAAGAAGATAAAATAAAACAAGAAAAGACTAAAAGTACTCATTTAGCTTAAACCTCTAAGGGTCAGGGCAAAAGAAGGAAACTCGAGCCTGTTAAGAATTATGCTGGTTCCACCCAAAAGAAACATGATAAGGTTAAGAATACCAGTTTCTTTTGCAGGAAGGGTGGACACATGAAGAAGGACTGCCAAAAGTATCATGCTTAGCGTGCTAAGAAAGGTATGTTCTTTGCTTTGGTCTGTTCAGAAATGAACTTAGTTGAAGTTCCTAGAAACACTTGGTGGTTAGACTCTTCTGCTACTACTAACATGAGTGTTTCACTTCAAGTTTTCCTGAGCTACCGAAACCCAATTGATGCTAAGAGATGCATTCATGTGGCTAATGGGATTCCGGTGCATGTGGAGGCAGTCGCGCATTTTAGATTGTTTTTTAGTACTGATTATTTTCTGGATTTGAAAGACACTTTGGTTGTACCATCTTTAAGACGAAATTTGGTTTCCGGTCTTTATTTAGACAGATCCGATTATTCTTGTCAAATTGGGAATGGAAAAATTACTTTGTCTTTAAATTTAGTTCTTCTTGAAATCGGTAAAATTTTGGATCATCACAATCTTTATATGCTTGATACTTTAAACTCTAATGAAGAAAGTTTAAGGGTTGAATCAGGAGGCACTAAACGTAAGTTTGAAAATGAAAATTCAGGAACTCTGTGGCACAGACGCCTATGTCACATCTCTATAAATAGAATTGAGCGACTTGTGTCAGATGGTATATTGAGTTCTGTTGACTTCACATATTGTGATGTCTGTGTAGATTGCATTAAAGGAAAACAAACCAAACATAAGAAATTCGATGCATATAGAACTACAGAAGTCATTGAGTTGATTCATACAGATATTTGTGGGTCGTTTCCTACTCCGTCTTGGAATGGTCAACAATACTTCATATCATCCATTGAAAATTACTCTAGATATGCATACTTATTTCTTATTCATGAAAAATAGGAGTCTTTGGACGTGTTCAAGAAGTTTAAGGCTGAGGTTGAAAACCAACTTGACAGAAGGAGAAAGTCTTTCAGATCTTATCATGGTGGTGAATACTACGGTAGATATGTTGGTTCAGGTGAACAACGTCCAAGACCATTCGCCAGATACCGAGAGGAATGCAGAATTGTACCTCAGTACACTATGCTTGGGTCTCCCATTATGAATGGTGTTTCTGAGAGAAGGAACCACACTCTTAAGGACATGTTAAGGAGTATGAGTAGTCATTCTACCTTACCTGAATCACTCTGGGGAGAGGCACTTAAGACTGAAGCTTACATTCTTAATAGGGTGCCAACTAAAGCAACTGCTAAAACCCCTTATGAGCTTTGGACTAGCAAAAAACCTAGTCTAAAGAACCTTCGAATATGGGGATGTCCAGCTGAGGCAAGGCCTTATAAGCCATATGAAAGAAACTAGAGTCAAGAACTATTAGCAGTTACTTTATTGGTTATTCTGAGCGATCTCGGGGCTATAAGTTCTATGATCCCACTGTAAAGAATAATTTTGAGAGGGGAATACCTACGTTCTTTGNTGGGGGGGGGGGGAGAAATGAAGTAAGGGATATCATCTTTGAGGAAGAATCGGTTCTGATTTCTATACCGATTCATATAGTTGCTTTGGATAAAGCAAATCTAGATCCTCAGGTTAATACCGAAGTTATTCCTCAGGTTGATAATGAAGTTATTCCTTCAACTCATGATGTCGATGATATCGATCATGAAGATCAAACTCAAAATTCTCAAGAGCTAGTGCAACAAGATCAAGTTGCTTTAAGGCGGTCCACTAGAGTAAGGAAAAATGCTATTTTGGATGATTACATAGTATTTTTAATGGAACATGATGAAAATCAAACTCTTATGGAAGATGATCCTATCAACTTCCGTTCAGGCTATGAGTAGTTCCATCTCAGATAAGTGGACTGAAGCAGCGAATGAGGAGTATTAGTCGATGCTAGACAATCAGGTTTGGGACATCGTTCAGTTGCCAGAAGGAAAGAAACCTATTGGTTGCAAATGGATATTTAAGACGAAGAGGGATTCGAATGGTAATGTAGAACGATATAAGGCTCGTCTAGTAGCTAAAGGCTATACTCAAAAAGAGAGAATTGACTATAAAGAAACCTTCTCTCCAGTTTCATTGAAGGATTCTTGTAGNGTTTGGGACATCGTTCAGTTGCCAGAAGGAAAGAAACATATTGGTTGCAAATGGATATTTAAGACGAAGAGGGATTCGAATGGTAATGTAGAACGATATAAGGCTCGTCTAGTAGCTAAAGGCTATACTCAAAAAGAGAGAATTGACTATAAAGAAACCTTCTCTCCAGTTTCATTGAAGGATTCTTGTAGGACAGTCATGGCCCTTATTGCACAATATGATTTGGAGCTTCATCAGATGGATGTCAAAACAGCATTCCTCAATGAAGACATTGATGAAACAATTTATATGGAGCAGCCAGAAAACTTTGTCTTAGGTGATGCAAAGAATATGGTTTGCAAATTGAAGAAATCAATCTATGGGCTCAAACAGGCTTCTCGTCAATGGTACCAAAAATTTCATAAGGTTATCATCTCCTTTGGCTTTGAGGTGAATTTGGTTGAGGATTGTGTGTATCAGAAGTTTAGTGGGAGCAAGTGTATTTTCCTGGTTTTATATGTCGATGACATATTATTGGCCACTAACGATATGAGCATGCTGGTTGAAACCAAGAGATTTCTTAAGGAAAATTTTGAGATGAAATATCTTGGTGAAGCATCTTTTGTCTTAGAGATCGAGATTCATCGACACTATTCTAGAGGAATTCTTAGATTATCACAAAAGAGCTATATCGATAAAGTACTTAAGAGATTTGGCATGCAAGATTGCAAACCAGGTGATACCCCTGTATCTAAGGGAGACAAATTTTGTCTCATTCAGTGCTCTAAAGGAAATATGGAAATTCAGGAGATGCAGAAGATCCCTTACGCTTCAGCAGTAGGGAGTATAATGTATGGTCAAGTTTGTACGCATCCGGATATTGCGTACATAGTTGGAGTTTTGGGCAGATACTTAAGAAATCCATGCATGGATCATTGGAAAGCAGCTAAAAGGGTCCTGAGGTACTTGCAGAGAACAAAAGACTATATGCTCACATATCAGAGATCATATAATTTGGAGATCATTGGGTATTCTGATTCTGATTTTGCTGGATGCCAAGATAGTAGAAAATCTACATTGGGATATGTCTTTCTGTTGGCTGGTGGAGCTATTTCCTGGCATAGTGCAAAATAGTCACTCGTAGCTTCCTCCACCATGGTAGCAGAATTGATAGCAGTTTATGAGGCATCCAATCAGGAAATTTGGCTTAAAAACTTTGTCACAGGGCTGCAAATTCTGGAAGGAATTGAAAGACCACTAAAGTTATATTGTGACAATAAGGCAGCTGTTTTGTATTCCAACAACAATAGGAGTTCGATAAAGTCTAAACATGTAGACATTAAAAACCGAGTTATAAAGGAAAGGGTACAAAGTGGAGAGATTTCCATAGAACACTTGTGGACAAACTCTATGTTAGCAGATCCTCTTACAAAAGGTATTGTGCTTAAGGTCTTTCATGAGCGTACTGCTCGAATGGGCATTTCAGTGTTTTAGGATTATTCAGTTTAGTGGGAGTTTGTCATTTAGTTTTGCTCTATGTTTGTTTGACTGTGTTTTACACATTTTTCTGATCAGAAATAAAGTTTTAATAAAGTTTCAGTTTACACTTTGTATAATAAAGTTAAAGGATCTTACTAAAGTAGGACCAGTTGAAAATCGACATGTACTGACCACCTTTCATGTGATTTTCATGCCACATTTTTCATAATCGATCTATGTCATTTGGCTGTATTGATTTCAGTGACCATGGAAAGTCTTGTTATGAGTAATATAACAAAAGCCGCCATGATCATATGTTGTTACAGTCAATGGACGAGATTGTTTATGCTCTCGAAATTAATAGCATATTTGAGCTCATAAAGTCTATCACATTTCCAAGTACATATATGATCTAGTGGGAGATTGTAAGAATCATTAGGTGGGGTCAAATATGTTAAGGATTAAATGTGTTAGGGCCATTAATTAAATAACCTATTTTGTAGTGGTCACTTTTGTGATAAAGAAAAGGTTATGGGCATAAGTGTTATGAAATATTAATATGTGGATAATTTTGGCAATTTCTAGTTTGATAAGGGGCCGAACTAGAAATTGATTCTCTATAAATAGAGGGTTATGGTCCCCAAAGCAACCCTAACAGAAAATACATAAAATATCTGCATCTCCATCACCAGAGACCTAAACTCATTCGGGGTTTGCTTTGGAAGATCCATTCCCTAATTCTTTCAGATCCCTAAGCATGAATTCATTAGGTACGCTTCCGCTCTTGATCTATTAATCAGGAACTGATATGGTTTATGAGATCTAGAAATGTTTAGATTAGTGCAAAAGAAGACCATGGAGGTAATAAAATAGATTTTTGCTGGTAAATAGATTTTGTGCGCATAGGTAAACAACAACACGATATATTCAATCAAAAGTTTAAAAATTTTATGCAGTGGTGCAGCAACACATACTCGTGAAATCGATTGCTCCCATTATATTGATCTTTTTATTTTGATTAGCTTTTTGGGTGAGGTGTTAGTTTTCTAGAATATAAAAATGTAGGTATGTCGTTTCATGGAGAGGTACAACACTTATTATAGTATTGATTTTGTCCACACTTTTTTCTCTAAAAATTAGATAAATTTATGAATCAACAGTACGATAAAACAAGTGACTTCTCTCAAGCGTCGCTACATCAACTTTTTGTGTTTTGAGATGTTGACACGTTAACGAAGATTTTAACTTTTGAAAATCAACCAAAACATTATATTTTTATATATCAACTCTCATAACCCTGTTACATCATCCCAAAACTATAAAATTAATAATATTTCTCCAAATTACCTAGCACAAAAATATGCATATTTTTTAATTATGCTACAGTTTGTTCTACTTTCTCTTTAAATTTCAATCTTTAAACTTAAATTAAAAGTAATATTTCTCCACATATTTAAGTGATTTAATCGAAACAAATTTTTTAAAGTATGGTATTGTTATGATTTTTATGAATTATGCACCTTTCTTAGTGTTAAACTTGCATAATTTCCAAACTCTTTCAACTTATTTAGGTGTTTAATAATGGTTTTATTCTCATTTTAGTGAAGATCACCCCTAAATAGTATTAGGTCATATATATGTATTGCATTCCTTTCTTTCTACTCTATTTCAGATACTTAGGAGCTAAACTATCATGAAGACGCAAAGTGGGAGTTGCATGGATCAAAGAGCATGAAGATTTGAAGAAATCAGAGGAATGATCGACAAACGGTAGATCAAACCGAAACTATCGACAGTTAGTTGATCGTTTGATCAATCAAAACGTGGCTTTTTCGACGAAGTTCTTTGAGCAACACCCATCGACCCAATAATCGACCTTGGCTCGATCATTTTCACATTTTCAACAAACGGATAAACCGGATCCGATCTGGTTTGTCCGAAGTTTACCCAGCTCGATCCCTTTTAATTTAAATAGAGTTCTAAACTTTGTAAGAATCCTATGTTTGATTTTCTTTTGCGTGTTTTGATAGAAATCAAACTCATTGTGAATCTGTGGTAATCTTTTTGGAAGCTTAAGTTTCTCTCTTCTAATCCTTCTTTCTAATCATGATTATGTATGTTGCTTGTACTTTTACATGTTTATTAGTTAGGACTAGTGAGTAGTCTTTCGTGTGGATTATGTCTTAGGTAGATTAAGAAGATTAAGATGCTAATCATTGATACGCATGATTAAATTCTTATATATTCACATGTGTTAGAGAGTATTTAATGTTATATTAGACTTGATTAATCAAAAACTAAACTTTTATGATTTTGTACCCAAAAGGTGTTTAGTGTAATTTCTAAGAAAATTCAAGTCATGCTTTTAATTCTTAGCGGATGAGAAAAATTAATTAAGGTGATTAGTAGATTTTGTGGCTTGTGATTAATGATTAACGAATCCTAAATCGCTATTGGGAGATTAGCTCAATTTAGTTTCATGAGAATGAACTAGTTGAATTGTTACTTTGTCTTTGAATGATGCTTTAATTGCTAATTTTTTCATCTTGATTAGTGTTCAACATTTCTATTTCAAATGACTATTTCGTTATCCGTATGAGTTTATCTTTAAATCTTCATCTTATTTTGCATCATTGTTAAAGTGTAGTTATTTCACTGTTTGATTTTCTGTATGTTTGTGTTACTATTTTAAATGAATAATAACATGAGGAGCTTAAATGGAGTTTGCACATATTATCATCATCTCACTTCGTCCTAAAAAAGAAATCGGTTTCCTCTTAAATTCACTACTCATTTCATTCCAAGATCTAGAAGATGATTTCAATAAGAATAAAACCAAAATTGGGTTGACGAAACATCACCAAATTCCTTCATTGGTGATGAAGGCATCATTAGAGGAAGTGTGTGGTATCGTGGAAGAAACATGTGGTGGAGGTGAAGAAGTGTGTGGTGACATTGGAGAAACTTCTGATGGAGATGGATAAACGTGACAAAGGTGGATAAGCATGTGGTGCAGGTGGAGAAATGAAGAAGGAAGAAGCTATAAAGGAGAGTGAAAAATAAGTGGGAATATGGAAGAAGGCATGGTAGATATTATGGGGAGAACAAACTCCAAAAAGTATAATTTCTTGTCTCTCAAAATGTAGGGAACATGAGTTTTAGTGTGTGTTGGTGTCAAAAACGACCATCTCGAAATCAACGTCCAAGATCGCGTCTCTAATATGACTTACTCGGAAACACGACCAACGTCTGGACTCACCGCCGTCTAGACTTAACATCTTCTAGACTTACCGTTGTCTAGACTTATCGTCGTCTAGACTTAGCGTCGCCTAGACTTACCTTCGCCTTGACTTGTCATCGTCTAGACTTAACGTCATCTAGACTTGCCGTCATCTAGACTACAAGCCAATTGGCTCCAAGACTGCAAGCCAANAAGACTGCAAGCCAATTGGCGCATAGACGATCCTGAATAACTCCCGAAAGATCCCAAGATACGAACTTCGGAACGATACAAAACCATTCAAACGTCGAATAATTGCATCATCTCGGGAAAACATCTAAACGCCGATTGACGCCAAACCTACAAACGAGTCTTGGAACCGATTGACGACTGAACTAGAGGCCGATCTAGACGTCGATTGGAACCAAAACCGTAGGTCCGCCTTGGCGTCAATTGGCGCCAAGACTAGAGCATGTTCTTGGCGCCAATTGGCACCAAGACAGAAGGTCTGCCTTGGCGCCAAGGCCAAGGCATGGTCTTGGCGCCAATTGGCGCCAAGACAAAGTGTCNTTGACTGAACCACGTCCTTTCCGATCGTCATTTCCTTCGAATCGTCACTTGATCGTCTCTCATTTCGTCTCGATTGGAGTTTCCATCAAAGCGTCACGACGATAAACGTAAAAAATTATCCTTTCCAAAGGATTTTGTATCAATCGTATAAACGACGACGGTTAACTCGAACACCGAAAATCTCTAAACCATACGATTGGACTTATCGTTTCGTAGAACCGCCATTGCACGATCTTACGAAGGATCGTTTTTACGAAAGGAATCGTAAAAACACTTAGCCGTGAAACGGCCCGGAAAGGCCCAGACCGTGATAACAGTCCACTTACGATTCCGGGCGAGAATCGGCCCAATTACAGTGTCGGTTTACCCAGTTTCGTGATAAAGTTAATTTTCAGGATGAATATGGAAAATCGAGAAGTTAAGGAAGAATCTTGGAAAGGATTATCTCGCTAACGAAATAATTACTTTGTTTTCGTTAGCGAGCTGCGTCTAAACTAGGTTACGAGTCTACGCTGTAGTTCTAGGTAATCTACGCTGTAGTTCGCGGCCACGGCTTAACACCGGTTGCGCATGCTCCGATCACGAATTCGAATAAGATCCCTTAACATTCTTTGTTAACTGTGTCTGTCGAATCGTTCTTCGTTTACGTTTTTCGCTTACTTTTGATTCGCTTTCAAACTCATTCTGAATTCGTTCACGTCTACCTGTTTTACGAATCTTGTTACTTTATCACCGTTAAATACATATCGTTTCGTAATCTGTTTCGTATTAATTCACTTTCGTTATCAACTTGTTTCGTTTCGTAATCTATTTATCTTTTAGTTTCGTATTTCATATTTACTAACTCTTTAACTCATTGCTTGATTTGTCGATCTTTGGCTACAGATAGTCCGTGAACCACATAACATTGACAGTGAGAATCTCGATTCCCAGAGTATGATGAATAAGCTGTTGAGGTCAATAACGATGACATCGAAATCAACACCCAAGACTTTTGAATAACTCCGAAAAGATCTCGAGATACGAGTTTCGAGGTGATAAGGAGTCACCGTAAACATCGGATAATCGCGTTGCTTCGAAGGCACGAGCAAGATCCAGTCACCGGTGGGCGACTAGACTCTTGGCAAAGTCTAGTCGCACATGGGTGACTAGACTCTTACCAAAGTCTAGTCGCCCATGGGCGACTAGACATGGTTCGTGTATAGTCGCCCATGACTCTTACCAAAATCTAGTCGCCCGTGAGCGACTAGACACAGACCAAAGTTTAGTCGCCCACAGGCGACTAGACACTGACAAAGTCTAGTCGCCCACGGGCGACTAGATACGGACAAAGTCTAGTCGCCCACGGGCGACTAGACACAGACAAAGTCTAGTCGCCCACGGGCGACTAGACACGGACAACGTCTAGTCGCCCAAAGTTGACTAGACCATGTCCTCTCGATCATCTTCTCCTTCGAATATCGTTTTGACTGTCTCTTGTTTCGTCTCGATTGGATTTTCCGTTAAAGTTTCGCGATAATAATCGTAAAGACTTGTTCTTTTCGTAAAAACTTCAAATCAATTGTATAAAATGATAACGGTCAACTCGAACACCGATATTATCTTTACTACATGATTGGTCATATCACTTCGCGAAACCATCACTGTGTAATCGTACGAAGAACGATTTCTCCGAAAGAAATCGTAAAATTAACTTAGTCGCAAAACGATCCAAGAAGGCTCAAAACGTGATAAAAGTCCACTTACGATTCCGAATGAGAATGGGCTCAACTTCGTCAACGATTTAGCCAAGTTCCGTGAAAGATAAATGGAAAACACGATAAAGTCAAGTTTAAAGATGAATACGGAGAAATCAAGAAGATAAGGAATATTTTCGAAAAAGGATATACTTGAATCACAAAAGGAATATTTCCATGGAAGGATGTACTCAAATAGAGGGCAGAAAAGGAAACGTGATTGACCTACGAAGGCATATATAAGAGGGACAAAGGAGAAGGACGAGGGGACACATAAATTTCTTCACAACTTAGCACTTAGAGCAATTAGGTTATTTTTCGTTTTTGTTAGCGANCTCAACTAGGTTTACAAGTCTTACGCTGTTAGAACTAGGATACTCGCCGAAAGCTCTTGCAGCCACGGCTTATCACCTGTTGTAACGCTCAAACGTAGATTCGGAATAAGAT
>OVAN01003013.1:14094-30819 GCA_900406275.1 Anastatica hierochuntica
ACGCTCAAACGTAGATTCGGAATAAGATCTCGATTGCTCAACTCTGTTTTTGATTCTCTTTTTAGTTTTACTTTGTCGTCTGTTTCTTCGTATTTTGATCTCTCCTTGTTTGGTTTAGCAGAAATCCAGGACTTTAAGTAAAGTTGTTTGGCTTCCCTTCGGTTACGAAAATCGAGAGTGCAAATTTTCGGTTCCCACTGTATCAAATTTCCATCCCCCTTCAGAATCGAAACAATCCGGGGAGACCGTAACATATCGCAGGTCTGTTTTATTGCCGAACTAAAGCGTAAAAACACGACGGCGGAAGCTTTCTCTCAAAAGAAAAAGAAAAAGGGTTCTGTCGAAGACGTCTTTGAACAAGATCAAACCGAGATCTTCTGGCAGTTACAGAAAGTCGAAACCTCGAAAGAGAAATGCGAACAAACTTGAGAACCCATTGTCCCGATATGCCTCGACAAAGAGTTCCCTGAGCGTTGCGTCGAAATCGGCGCTAATCTCTGTGATCCCATAAAAACACAGCTTATAGATTTCTTAAAAGAGAACCTTAGCACGTTCGCTTGGACGGAATAAGACATGCCAGGAATAGACATCATCGTGACATGTCACGAACTCAACGTGGATCCGACTTTCAAACCTATCAAACAGAAAAGGCAAAAATTGGGACCAGGACGCGCTACCGTGGTCAACGATGAAGTCAAAAAACTCCTAAAAGTCGGATCTATAATAAAAGTTAGATATCCATACTGGCTCGCCAATCCCATTGTAGTCAAAAAGAAAAACGAAAAAATGGCGAGTCTGTGTTGATTTCATTGATCTCAATAATGCATGCCCGAATGATAGCTTTCCGTTGCCACACATTGATCGCCTAGTAGAGCGCAGGTCGGGAAATAAGCTATTGTCATTCATGGATGCTTTTTCGGAATACAATCAGATTATGATGAATCCTGACGATCGTGAGATAACTGCGTTCATCACCGGCCGCAACACATATTGTTACAAGGTAATATCTTTCGGCCTCAAAATTGTCGGGGCAACTTATCAACGACTCGCCAATCGTATGTTCTCCGAGCAGCTCGAGAAGACTATGGAGGTAGACATTGATGATATGCTCGTAAAATCTCTCGAGGAGCAAAACCATGTCGTCGATCTAGAAAAATGTTTCGAGAAATTAAACCTACATAATATGAAACTCAACCCAACAAAATGCAGATTCGTTGTGGCATCAGGAGTATTCCTCAGATATCTCGTCACATACCAATTGATCGAGGCTTACTTAAAACAAATCAATGCATTGGTCGAGATGGCCTCTCCAAAGAACAAGCAAGAAGTTCATAGACTGACCAGGAGAATCGCTACACTCAATCGCTTCATCTCATGGTCAACGAACAAGCGTCTTCCTTTTTACGACATTTTAAAAGGGAACAAAAAGTTTGAATGGTCCAAGCAATGCGAAATAACTTTTCAACAGTTAAAGCATTACTTGACCACACCTCCAGTTCTCGCAAAACCTGTCGTTGGAGAGCTCATGTTCCTGTATATTGCGGTATCAGCTACAGCTGTAAGCGGCATTCTCATCAGAGAAGAATGTGGCGAGCAGAAACCAATTTTTTACGTAAGTAAAACCTTGTTAGATGCTGAAACGCGATATCCGCTTATGGAAAAACTGGCGCTCGCCGTCGTAATGTCAGCCCAAAAACTAAGACCATACTTCCAATCACACACGATCATCGTACTCACTTCATTCCCACTACAAAAATTTTTTCACAGTCCCAGACAGTGGGGAAGATTAGCAAAATGGGCAATCGAGTTAAGCGAATACAACGTCGAGTACCGACAAAGACTTGTGCAAAGTCACAAGTACTCGCCGATTTCCTGATAGAGCTCCCTATGGAAAACACGCCAAACCATGAACCGGACGCAACTTGGACCCTTCATGTTGATGGGTCCTCGTTTAGTCAATGTTCGGGAATCGGAATTCAGCTCACTTCACCAACTGGAGAAATACTAGAACAATCATTTCGATTGATGTTCCATGCTTCAAACAACGAAGCCGAATACGAGGAGCTTATTGCTGGGTTACGAATTGCTCGTGGACTAAAAATAAGCAATATCCACGCGTAGTGCGACTCTCAACTCGTTGCAAACCAATTCAACGGTGAATACGAAGCCAGAGACGAAAGAATGGAGTCATATTTAAAACTTGTCCAAGATCTCACCCAAGACTTCACCCAGTTTGCTCTCACGCAAATTCCCCATTCGGAAAACATGCAGGCCGATGCATTGGCGGCCTTGGCATCAATCTCGGACCCGAGTCTTAGACGGGTAATTCCCGTGGAATTCATAGAACATTCGAGCATCGACCCTCTAATCGTCGCAAATCTAATCCATTCACAAGACGAGGACATCGACGAAGTCGACACTCGACTTGAACAAAATTTGTAACAATCTCAATATGGTTGCGATACGCCGTGGTTGGAGACAATTCGAGCATACATAATAGAAGGAGTGCTCCCTGCCGAAAAACGGACAGCCCGAAAAGTCAAAATCTAGGCCGTCCGATATGTATTAGTTGACGGGAAAATCTACAAATGGAGATTCTCCGGGCCACTTATAACATGCGTAGAGGGAAACGAATCATGAAGAATCATGAAGAAATCCACTCTGGATCTTGCGGAAATCATACCGGCGGAAGATTCCCCACAATCAAAATCAGGCGCCGCAGCTATTATTGGCCAATAATGGTCAAAGATGGCGAGAAATTTGCACGCAAATGCGAGAAATGCCAAAGGAATGCGCCAACAATCCACCAACCCGTGGAACTTCTTTCTTCTACTTCGGCATTATACCCATTCATGCGATGGTCAATGGATATCGTCGATGCTATGCATAAATCTAGGCAGAAACGCTTCCTGCTAGTCTTAACTAACTTCTTCTCAAAATGGGTCGAAGCCGATTCATATGCTAGCATTTAAGACGCCCAAGTTGAAAGTTTCGTATAGAGAAACATTATATGCAGGCACAGAGTCTCATACGAGATTGTAACAGCCAACGGATCCTAGTTCATTTCAACAAGATTCGAGGCGTTTTGCAAATGGAAGATACGGTTGACTAAATCCACCCCAAGGTATCCGCAAGGCAACGACCAGGCAGAAACCATTAACAAGACCATCATAAACGGACTCAAAAAACGCCTAGACGCTAAAAAGGATCGATGGGAAGAAGAACTTGTAGGAGTCTTTTGGTTACACAGAACGACTCCAAGAAGAGCAACGAGAGAAACTCCCTTCACCCTCGTATACGGGACATAATGCATTATCCCAGCGGAAATCGAATTCCCCGGGATACGCAGGAGACTGCTCCGTGAACGAGAAGACATGAACAATCTAATGCTATTGGACGATCTCGACCTCATCAATGAGCGCCAGGACCAGGCCCTCATACAAATCAAAAACTACCAACAAGCAGCGACAAAGTACTACAACTCAAGCGTACACATGAGCAAGTTCAAGGAAGGCGATCTAGTTCTACGCAAAAGTTTTCCAAAATACCGCAAAACGGAACGCGGGGAAAATCAGAACAAACTAAGAGGGACTATACAAGGTCATAAACGTAGTCCGACCAGGTGCGTATGAAATTGCCACATTGCAGGACGTCAAAATTCTGAGAACCTGGAACGCAATGTACCTCAAAAAATACTATCACTAATCAACAACGTCATGATAAATTGAACTACGAGACGGCATGATCCCTGAAAGGGGTACGTAGGCAACTCGTCGAAAGATGATTTCAGCCGTCCCCCTCTCTAAAAAAAGGGGGAGTGGGTACGTATACATATACTCGTATACTCCCAAACTTCAAAATATTCATGGTCTCAAACCCGATATTTAAAATAAAAATTGCATCAACAATAACAAAACGCAATACGATTCCCAAAAGTCTCGGATTGACCTGTTTTATCGCAATAATACTTCATAATGCAAATTATGTTACGGCTAAAACGACAACCTATGCTCACCAAAAACGCCCCAGCAAACGTTTCAAGCGCGAAACATGACATACGAAAGAAAAAAATCTTCGGTATCGCGAGACGTCGCAGACGCTTGAAGAACCGTTTTTTGACAACACACCTTCCTCGATAAAAATATTATCTAGGAAGAGGAAACAATCATACACACTAAACACATCCTTAAATATGTATCCTTTGCGAAGACTCACAAAAGGTAATATCTTCAGATAAGTTTGTTGCTGACTACAACAAACTCTCAACGTCCAAAACAGACTAAGCCATCTCATAGAGATAGCTCTCATACATCCGACTAGGATAATAGCGCGCTTTAAAAGAAATTCGAATTTTTGGTCAGCACTTCTAGACGACTTCAAAATTGTCTTTGGAGAGATGTTAGATTCCCGATTGATGCAAGTCATATAAGCCGAGAACCTATCGCATACTTCAATATCGAGACGAAACCAGGTCGAAATCGCAAATGGGAAACGTAAGCCGTAATTAGTCACCTCACACCATAAAACCGAGAGTAAACCTAGGTCTTGCCCTTAACCCAACACACTGGTCTCGAACATCTCAAGATATAGTATCTAACCAATATGAGATCCCAAAACTTATTTCTTCATCTATATTCGCATGTTTATAAGAATTTGAAAGACTAAGTCTCTCGAAAACTCACACCTGAAACAAACAACGAATATAGAGATCCTTCAGGGAATGGATATGAGGCGACAACTCATAATTTTTCTCCACGTACGCAGCACTACTCATACACTATTGAATCGAAATAAAAACACCGTTTATTAATACAAAACCGCAAAGCGGCAGTGGATTCGTAGCCACATACGGCTAGTCCCGAAACATAAAAAACGGCCATATCATACCATAACAAACCATAATAAAGATAAACGCCCCGAACGGGACTGCAACCTCACTCATCATCCATGGGTAGGACCGTGTCCTCACCCGCTACACCACCAGAACTCGGAGCCACGACATCTCCTCCCCCTCCGCAGCGTCACGAAGCTCGATATCTGCGGGATCCTGCCTCTCAGGGTTATCGAAAAATAGCGGACGAGTACAATCAGATTTCAGAGCGGCAAAGTTAGAGTCAAAGTTTCCCTCAGCGGCCTCCAGCTTCGCTTTGCGAGCGGATAGCTTGGCCTCTTTGGCCCACCGAGAAGAGGACTCTCCGTCAAGAAACATCTGAATCTCGCTCATTGCTCCTTCGATAACCGCCAAGGCGAGATCCCTGTTGTGAACGTCCATCAATGAATCGAGTGAGCTCGCGATCTTGGCAAAAAGAGTCGAAGAATCAACGCGCAAAGCGGCCCTCGCCTCAGCCACGACGCAACTCCGAGGCTTTAGCCTTCCTATCCTTCTTCTCCTTGAGCAACGAACTCACCGTCTTCCCAAGATCTCTCTCGAGCTCACCAATTCGAGTTTCCAACCGAGATAACTCAAGGGAATGAGCACCCTGATGACCTCCAAATTCCTCTCAAACATCGATGACTTATCCTTCGATTCAGCAAGCTCTTCCTTAAGGTGCTCAACCTCCGATCCACAGTCATTAAGCATCCCATCGATCAAAGATATGAATTGCACAAAAGAGAGAGTAAGGAAAAAATCTAACGCAACAAAAAAAGAGCCGCGAAACAAACCTTGGCACGATGATGCGACCTCGCACCCAGGTCAAAATCTCCTAGGGGCAAAGGTTCGACCTTGACCCCACTGACACACCTCTTCTTCCTAGCTGCCTCCATGTTGGCGTAGGCTCACTTGCGCCCCTCCAAAGCAACGACGGAAGAGGCGCCGGAAGCACGTAAGCCCATGAAGATCTCTTGCATGGCCGAAGGAGGATGCATCGATTCAGATCCCTGCTCGGAATCACCAACAGGAACAAGAGTCGTTGAAGAACCCGTCGGCTGAATCGTCCCATCTTCTGGAACGATCGAAAAAGGCGGTGAATGTGAGAACTAATGACGCGGCCGGGATTAGAGAGCCGACCGGGGAAACACTAGCAATGCCCCCCACATTGACGTCACGACGAGATAGATCCTCTCAGAAAACAAGGTATTCGGCCACCTGCGTCTGGATATCCTCGTGATTCAGAGAACTCGAAGAGTTCCCCGGAGAGGCAGTTCCCACCTCAACACCATTGTCTTTTTGTCCATCACAAGAGGAAGTCATGTTGGCTTGGCAAAGCTCTCAAATAAGAAGTTTGGAGAAGTGAGGAATGAATGAGGAATGAGAAAGGGAGTCCAATATTTATAAGGATTCCTCCACAATAAAATAATGAATAAAATTTTTCTTTGTAATCATCTCGGTCGTAGATTCCGATCAAAACACACACCACTCGCCCGCAAAAATCGCAATCGAAACTTGTGAGCCAGGGGGCTAATTGTTGGGGTCAAAAACGGTGACATCGAAATCAATGCCCAAGACTTCTGAATAACTCCCAAAAGATCTCGAAATACGAGTTTCAGAGCCATAAAGAGTCACCGTAAACATCGGATAATCGCGTCGCTTCAAAGGCACGAGCAAGGTCCAGTCACCGGTAGGCTACTAGACTCTTGGCAAAGTCTAGTCGCCCATGGGCGACTAGGCACGGACCATATCTAGTTGTACATGGAAGACTAGACTCTTACCAAATTCTATTCGCCCATGGGCGACTAGAAACGAACTATGTCTAGTCGCCCATGGACGACTAGACTCTCACAAAAGTCTAGTCGCCCACGGGCGACTAGACACGGAGAAAGTCTAGTCGCCCACGGGCGGCTGGACACAGACATCTTTTAGTCGCCCAAAGTTGACTAGACCACGTCCTCTCGATCATGTTCTCCTTAAAATCTCGGTTTGACTGTCTCTTATTTTGTCGCTATAGGAGTTTTCATTAAAGTTTCGCGATAATAATCGTAAAGACTTGTTCTTTTCGTAAAAACTTCAAATCGATCGTATAAAAAGATAACGGTCAACTCGAACACCGATATTATCTTAACTACACGATTGGTCTTATCACTTTGCGAAACTATCACTGCGTAATCATGCGAAGAACGATTTGTCAGAAAGAAATCGTAAAAGTCACTTAGTCGCAAAAACGGCCCAAGAAGGCCTAAAACGCGATAAAAGTTCACTTACGATTCCGGACGAGAATGGGCCCAACTATAACAACGATTTACCCGAGTTCCGAGAAAGATAAATGGAAAACGAGATAAAGTCAAGTTTAAAGATAAATACGGAGAAATCGAGAAGATAAAGAATACTCTCGAAAAAGGATATACTCGAATCACAAAAAGAATATTTCCGTGGAAGGATGTACTCGAATCGAGGGCAAAAAACGAAACCCGATTGACCTACGAAGGCATATATAAGAGGGACGAAAGAGAAAGACGAGGGGACACAAAAATTTCTTCACAGTTTAGCACTTAAAGAAATAAGGTTATTTTTTGTTTTTCTTAGCGAGTTGCGACTCAACTAGATTTACAAGTCTTATGCTGTTAGAACGAAGATACTCGCTGATAGCTCTTGCGGCCACGGCTTATCACCTGTTGTAACGCTCAAACGCAGATTCGGAATAAGATCTCAATTGCTCAACTATGTTTTCGATTCTCTTTTTATTTTTACTTCGTCATCTGTTTCTTCTTATTTTGATCTCTTGTTGTTTGGTTTAGCAGAAATCTGAGACCTCAAGGAAACCCTAACTTTCCTTCGATTACGAAAATCAACAGTGCAAATTTCGGTTCCCACATAAGCTCTTCCTCGAAGAGTACATAGTTGAAAACAAAGAAGTGGATGGAGACATTGAGCTACATTTTCTAGTAGAATCAAAGATGAAAAGTGGAACTTTAAAGATAACGTTTGAGAAAGGAGATGGAGATAGTCTTATCTGATCAACTTTTTCCTTTCTTCTCGATGGTTGTCTTCTGTTGTTATAACTCTTTTTGATGATGTATTTAACTATTTTATAAGGAAATTTTGAATAAAGTCATTTGTCAGAAAGTTTAGATTTTGGACCTGATGAAATCACTGCAGTGAGCACTAAAACATAGTGTATTCACATATCAAATTCTGACTAGATTTGAATGAGAATGAAGGCTTAAGTGGATTGCTTGTAAAGAATAAAATGAAACAAATGTAATTTGTTCCACATTAAAAAATATAGACTAAATATTGGGTATATACCGTGGAGAATCATAACAAAGATCAAGTTCTCAAAATTCACTACGGTGTATTGGAGAAAGGATATATCGGTTTAAGGAAATTCACTACGGGGGTATTGGCTTTCATAGTATAGATGAGTTTAACACATCATTATTGGCAAAACAACTTTAGTAGCTTATAAGTGCACCATATTCACTTTTCGCGAGGGTTTTTAAAGGTCGGTATTACCGCAAGACTACACCTTTAGATGTGGTCAAGTGTTAATCCCTATCGTATGGTTGACGGAGTATAATCTCAGTGAGACCTCTGATAAATAAAAGGCTTATTAAAAGGGTGATTCTGGTCATTCTATATTAGTCTGAGAAGATCCTGATACCAGCCAACATCCCAAAGCCAACATCCTATCTAGGAAAAAACTGTTCACATATTACGGTTGATCAATTGATCGATCCGTTGAGTCACTCATGGAATCTTCTTTTGCTTAAGGCGTTAATTGATCAAACAAATGTTGACATTATTACTAGTATATCGGTGAGCAAGACGTACCAACCAGGGAAGTATACGGTGAAGTCGTGTTATTGGGTGGGTCGAGGGAATCCAACGTATGGTGGAGGCAATAATTTTTAAGGACCAACGCTTATACCACTCTTTAATCATCTATGGAAGTTGAAGTCCCCAAAAAAGTTAAGACATTTTCTATGACAAATATTAATGGGCAATATTCTAGTAAATGGGAATTTAAAGCGGCGCGGTATAAATTGCGACATGCAATATGCGCGGTTGACATAGAAACCGTGAATAATGTCTTCTTTGAATGTCTCCCGAGAAAAAAAGTTTGGGCATTATTAAAGGTTCCCTCGGTCCCGCATATTTTTCCAACGCCATTGGTTTATACGAGTCTAGATTATTATTTTTGGAGGGCCCCTTTGACAGTTCTTACACTTAGTTATCCATGGATTCTATGATATATCTGGAAAGACATGAATAATAAGATGTATGATTATTATGATCTTGATCCATAACAGCTTCTGACTATCGCAGAGAGAGAGAGAGAGAGAGAGAGAGAGANGAGAGAGAGAGAAGCAACGCTTTGGGAGACAGCTTACGCGGAGGTGGAGACAACACTACAATCGGAGGCGAGGCTTTCTCCATCTATGGAGGTTACTTCATCACCGGGTTGTAGGTTTCTTGTTGATGGTTCTTGGAAAGAGGTATTTGCTTTCTCAGGAATGGGTGGCACTGCACTCAAATCTGGACAAAAAAGCAATGATGAGAGCCAAGGCCACCCGCCACAGTCTCACGCCACTACATGCTGAAGTTGAGGCTTTGATCTGGGCGATGCAATGCATGTATCTCAACAACAAACGTTGGTGGACTTTAGGACAGATAGTACAGAGCTAGCGAAGATGGTGACGTCTCCCCATGAGTGCATGTTTTTCGCATTTGTTTGGAGAGATAAAGAAGAGTAAAGGGAGTCTTGTTTCTTTTTCTCTTTCGTACTTTTCACGGAGTTTAACACAAAAGCGGATAGGTTAGCACGTGATGCTCGCCAATTTCTGTAGGCTATGTGTTATGTAAGTTCTGCGCCACAGATTTAGATTACTGAATTGTTTTAAATTATATCTATTGACAAAATAAAGAAGATGAAAGAAGATACCGACCTAGTTTCGACAAACGTACCAAAAGTTCCAAAGATCATACATTGATTTAAATTTTTAGCAATATATTGTTGATTATATCAACAAATATAATATCTCCTTGTCATTCTTAACAAATTAATGTGAATTGAATTTTGTAACATAAATCACTTGTAACAAATATTTGAGAAAAATGTTAGGAAAATTTAACCAATAACCCAAATCCTATATTATTTAAATCTCACAACCTCTCAAAAATTAATTTCACAATTTGCCTTTTTTTAACAAATGCAGTTTTTTAAGTAAAATTTCCCTGTATTTTAATTATTATATTTTTTTAATCTGTAAAATTTAATTAATTGTGGACCCTAGGTTATTCATCTGATTGACCCAAAAAGTTATCATTATATTCATCAATCTTGTCTTCTCCACTTTATTATAGACGTTTAGCATAGAAGATATACGATGCATATCCGGTTTCACTCAAAATAAGGATACTACACTAGACTGCAACATAGTTGTAGCAGTAGTACTTAGGTGCCAAATTCTATAAGGACTTCACGTCACACTATGAATTTGCGTAAGTCGACTACAATTAAAAGAGAAAATAAAAATGGTTTGCTGTGAGATGAAGCATTTTAAATTAATAGGAAACAAGTGTTTGATATTAAAAAATTTGCAGAGAATCGTGTATCAGAGTAATTAGGAATTTTTATAGATTGAAATTAAAAATCATCCAGAACTAGCTATTATAAATTAAATCCTTTCCATTTTTGATGGTAATTGTAGAAGAAAAATATACATTAATTGGTGAAAAGGTTCCAGTAAGTTTACTAAGCCAATGCAATATTCTTTTGAAGCCTCTCCGCACTTAACTTGTGAAAGATTAGTTTCATGCGACTTAACAAGCTTTTGGAATGTAATTCAACCTAAAATTGTACTATGAAATTCTTGGTAAAGAAATCAAACAGTATAATCGACCAAGAAAAAGACCATTTTAATCCCTAAACAACTACTAGCAATTTTTGATAACATCGCCTCTTACAAAAAAAATCTAACAAATCCAACTACTAACACATGGAGAACGAATCACAGAAAAAATAATCAGTGAAACATCAATTTTATGGGTACAGTGTTTAAAAATCCTTTATATATCGATATATGAATGTGAGAACTTCTCCAGGAAGCTCTTAAATTTAAAGAACAATGCAAAATCCTTAAAATTTTGAAATCTATGAAAAAACTCGAAGGTTTATTTTAAAAAATGTGGCTCTCTCTCCTAATGAGGCTAAAAAACATTTTTATAATGTTCGTTCTTCCTTAGGTCATCTCATTTTAAGTTGGTTCAGAAAGAACTAGCTCGAGCATGCGTACGTAAAAATACTAGGTTGAGACCTTTTTGTGACAAATCCCAGTATTTACAAAATATCAACCTGTGACAAAAAATGGATATGTATCAAGTACTGGGAGTTCAAAAACCGGAATTGGCTTCATGTACTACTTCTGCAAAATCTGGAAATTTTGGGGCAAAAAGAAAATTTTGGGAACTAGACAACAAGTTTTTACGAAAATGACCATAATTTTTATCGCATCGTTGGATTGTTTTCAATCTACCTCTTACGAAGTTTAACTCACATGGCTATCTTCTGTCAAATTTTTAGTTTGATCCAATGGTGGAAACCCTTTCCTATAAGGTCGAACTTCTGATCCATCAACATGATTCTTCATCGTCATAAGTCTATTTGTCCAAATTGCTTCATTTATCTCCAAAGCACACTAAAACTTGTAAAAACACCAAACGACACTAAAAGACTCAAATAGACTCCAGAAAGTCTCATAAATATAATAAAAAAACTATTAGAAGTTAGTAAAAACTCAAATATGTCAATTCCCCCAGACTTGAACCTTTGCTTGTCCTCACATAAAGACTAACAAAATTTTAAGCTGGTGAAAAGGTTTGAAAACACGGGGACTCTAGAGACCTCAACGGACCTTACCTTGCAAAAATATTTCACCTGACTACATAAGTACACAAAAATGTTAGACGTTCTCCCCCAAAAATCACCATAATAACTTTCCAAGCCTATCCATACTCTAAATCCCAAACCTGCAAACTTAATGTCCCATCACTCAACTCTTTAACATTCATTAAATATATGGTGTGAGTTTCTCATCAGAAATCAATGTCAGAAAAATGTTTGGTATGGGGAGGCTGATTTGAATGGTGGAGGTAAACTATTTTGGGTGCTCAGGAGTGTGAAATAAATGATAGGCATTATGCAAAATAGCAGGAGAGACAGATCTATTGATAACCATAGTTCATCTACTACCTAAACATACTGATATAAACCCCAAGCAACCAAAACAATCTATGAAATCAAGTTCATGGAAAAACTGAAAAATATTGAGACAAACACATTTTTGGCCCCAAACATGTGCAATTTTTCGGATTATATTTTTTTCTTTCTTTTCTTTTATTTTTTCATTTTTTATACCTTTTCTTTCCATTTTTATTTTCATTTTTATTTCATGCACATTTCGTGTAGGGCCAATTCTTTACAACACAAATCTCAGTACAACATTAAAAAAAGTCAGGGAAAATGAATCAACCACCATCTTATGCTATCATCACATAATTCACACTTAAACTCAAGCATAAACCCAAAAAGACATAACAAATTTCCAACCACCTATCGTTCCACTAACCAATCCTAAGTAGCATGAAAAACTATGTCAATCCTATTATCTCCATTTTTTTGCAGATATGTGCACATAAATGAAAGATATGGGAATGACAGAGTTTGAAAGGAAGAAAGGTTAAGGCATGGTACGAAACTAAAGATGAGTCTGACCATTCAAGAAGAATGAATGGTAAAAAGGTAGAACATTTCTGAATGTTAGTGGTTCAATCCCTGACAAAGACATTGAAGAGAAAAATTAAGTTCAGTTTAACATCCAAATAAGACAGAGTCAACGTCAGATCAAATCAAGCCTAGAGATTGAAACTTTCTAGTAGGAAGTTCAATTAAAGGGTTCATTGGCTTGATTGTACTAACAACTTCTTCAAAAAATGGTCATTTTAGAAATCATAAAAGAAAACACGACAAATAATCCACATTCATCATCAATTTCTATCATATAATCCCAACAAATTTTAACTCAATAAAACATTTTGATTTTAATTTTTTTTTAAAACAACTCAAAATAACAAAAGAACAAAAAAAAAAGTCATCAGTAACCAACAATCTCCCCCAGACTTACTTCACACTGTCCCGATGTGAGAATAAGAAGTAAAGAAAATAGAAGAAAAAAGGAAAATACAAATGAAAGAAAGAAAAAATAAAGATGGTACACTCAGTAATCTAGATGGATTTCTAGTAAGTGGTCTGGTTTCTTGCCTTATTGTTGCCATTCTTTCGAAATCAATCACTCGAAAACCAATTGAGAAAATAAAATAGGCAATCATATGATATATATAATCTTAAAAATAAAATTGATGCAACAAGTGTAGTAACCATGTTTTAGCATTAACCAAATCATGGCGAAGTCCTAAATCACCTCATGAACCAGAAATCATCAAACACAAACTTCTAAAACTTAAATCTCATTAAATTTATCATGAAGAACACACTCTTTCAACAAAAATCACCATCCTTAAAGAAATTCATCATACATTCTCCTAATCCACGCTTATAATCCATTATGAAAAATAATCAACCTCAAATTACAAGGTGAAATCAAATTTCTCAAAAATTCCCAAATTCCTAGGTTCTCAAATCTTACATCATCCAATTTCTCTTCAATACCTCACTCTATTCCATTTGTAATCATCATAGACATGAATATGAACCATTATAAACAAGAAACACAAAATGAAATAGAGTTCAGTTTGACTCTCGTGAAAACCCAATATAAAACCTTAAATTTGTGCATAAAAGAGGAGATGGAGAGAACATGTATTACTAACTTAGAAAACCGTTAAAAACCTCAAAAAATCGATCAAGTTAGACACTTGAATCGAAAAAATGGGCTAAGTATTGAGAATTTTAATTTTTTTTAAAAACACAAAAAAATGGTGGAAGGGGATACAATTTTTGAGAATTTTGATTTTGATCTTTAAAATTGAGTTAAGAAAATTAAAACATGTTTTTTCGATTCAAATTTAAGTGAAAATAAACCAAAACAAGACCAATTTCGAAAAATTTACCTCGATTGATCGATCCGAGGATTGGATTGATCGATCACAATCTCACGCTACGGATCAATCGATTCGTAATGTATGGATCGGTCGAACACAACAAGTCCATTTTTTTTTTGCTAAAACCTTAAACATACGAAAACTAAAGCAAAAAATTAGTTTGTTAATGAAAAAAAATCTTACTAGTGGATTGCCTCCCACTAAGTGCTTGTTTAAAGTCATTAGTCCGACTTTGGGAGTTGGGTATTAGTCTTGTTGAACATGGGAGCTTGCTCTAAAACAAGTCTCACCTTCAAATATTTTGAGCTTAAATACATTGTCCATGAGGCCCTTAAACAGCTTCCAGACCTTTTTCATCAAACCTGAGGTGACAATAATTCGAAAGTTTACAAAAAGCTTTGATGTTCCTTTACTATGCAAATTATACTCAATCACACCACTAGAAAAACTATGAGGTATCAATATCAAATGAGGATCGCCATTGATCCTTTTGCACTTTCAGCTTTTCCTTAGCTTTTGTACCAAACTTCTGTGTTGCGATGCAAGAGTCTCCATCCAGGACTCATCTGACCTTGCTCTTAATGCTCAAATATTCCTGAGAAATAGCTAAAAGCACAACTATATCAATCACACTAACACAAGAAGCAAGATTTGTACCTTTGTATGTGGGCACAACTCTGTAGTAGACATTCTCGTCAATTTTTGTAAACAAAATCCTCATCTTAGGCAAATTAACCATCACACCTGCTGTGGCTAGAAAGGCTCTGTCTAGAATCAACGGCCCATCAAAACTATTGCTCATCTCCACTACCTGAAAATCAGTAGGAATAAGAAAATTACCCCCTTTCACATCTAAATTATTAACGGTACCTTGTGGAGGCTTGTTGGAAGAGTCTACAAACTCCAAAGTCAACTTTAGAAGCTCTGTAACAAGACTCAATCTCTCACCAACGGCCTTGGACATCAGACTAACCGCAGACTTAATGTCATAGAGAGAATTTGTGAACTCAACCCCTAAAGTAGAACAAGGTACTTCAAACTGTCATCTATCTTAACTAATTTCTTCATCGGTGAATATGCATTTATAGTCTTGATGAACAATGTCTTGATCTCCTCCATAGTCTCTCTGGTGTTCTTGGAGAACTAATATAGATGGTAGTGCTCCCAAGCATCTTCAAACGAAGCGTTAGGAGGGATCCTCTTCATTGTTTTATGAAACCCAACCAGAGTCTTCTCATTGATAGGTTCCCTCATATGTTGTGACACTACATGATATGACACTTTAGGAGTATATTTGCGCTAAGGAATCGCATAAGATGGGGAATTCTTTTCTAAGATGTCATAATATTTTGCAGCATCCTCCTCATCAGCTTCTCCGTCTTTCTCAGACTTGATAACATTGAACTGCGCTCTGGGTTTCACCTCTACTTTCCCAGCAAGAGTTCATGGGGATGTATTAACTATTTCAGCTGTCTAAGCCAGTTGAATGACCATCTTTTTCACATGGACAGAGAGATATTCGAACTAATTGTTGAGATCATTATACATCCCATCAACCTTAACATTGCTAATTTTCTGACCCTCCAGAAGCTTATGAATCATAGCTTCTATAAAAGTAGTTAAGATATTAACATATCTTAACATATCATATCTTGTGTATCTTATAAACTCTCTAAAATATAGGACTAGGCTCTTGTATAAATGTAACTCAATCACTGTGATAATCTATATACAATCACTCTCTTTACAACTTCAAGCTTGTTTTCTTGAGGAGTTGGAGCTATTGCGGGTTAGAAGCCTTCAAATCCTGCCTGAAAATCTTCAGCTCTAAAATTGCCCGAATTCTGAAAACTCCGATGAAAATTGTTATGGTCCAGATTTCGCACGCTCTGAGAATTCTGAAAATCAGAACCCAAGTTTTACACGTACTGTTTTTCTACAGATCCTCGCTGAAATTAATCTGCGCCCGAATTTTGTACGGACGATTTTCCTGAAAAATTATTCGCGCTCAAATTTTGCACGAACAATTTTCCTGTATATCTCTACTGAAAATAACATGCGCCCAGATTTTTCACGAAAGTCTTGCCGAAAATATTCTCTGTGCACGAATTTTGCATGAAGGTTTTTCCCTGGAATGCTACTGGAGGGTAGATGCAGTCTTGAGGATTATCAACAACAATGTTGTTTCTGTAAGAGAAATTGGGGTGATTCTTGTAGTTATGATTGAACCCCTTGTTGTTTCGTCCCCATGTAGTTCACCTCTTCAGTATTCTCAGCATCCTCTACACCACAAATCTCAACATTAATGTTTGTCACATGCTCACAAAGCTCACATGCCTATGTTGGTTCTGCTAGCTCTTCATAAGTTGAGCCATCATCAACCTCGATTCAGCAATTTGGACACTTAGAGAAGTTGCCCCCTTTGATCTCATGGCATAGTTAAGAAAATAGTTGTTGTTATTGACTGCCACGTTCTCAATTAGCTGGTAGGCGTCATCCATGGACTTAGTTATAAAGTCTCCATTGTTGGTTGTGTCTAGCGAGAGCTGGTACCAATCGTCTATACTTCTGTAGAAAGTATTCAATAGGCACTCCTTGGAAAAATCGTGGTGGGACAGTCCCTGATGTATTCTTTAAACCGTTCACAAGCCTCAAAGAAGGACTCAGTAGCTTCCTGCTGTGGGAACCAAAATTCTCACTGTCAATGTTATGTGGTTCACGGACTC
>OVAN01003014.1:184-30817 GCA_900406275.1 Anastatica hierochuntica
AAAGCTGAGGAAGAGCAAGATGATAGTGATCGAGGAGGTCTAACAGCAAATCAGGTAAAGGAAGTCTGAGATGACATCTAGTAATATACTTCTCATGGAGACAAAACCAGCCCTCTGGAACATTCTCAGGGGTTTCGTCGGGAGAACAGACTCTCGCAAGCTCCTTCGAGCCTCCAGCCTATACTATGAGGTTAACCACCTCTTTATCCTTCAGAGAAGAGGACTGGTGAGTGTCGAAAGAGATGTTGCCGCTAGAACCGTCACCTTTTTGGATCGCTTTGCAACCCTGTGAGCAATCGAATCCTTAGCCTTCCTCTCTTTTTCTCTCCTCAACTCTTCTCTGATCTCTTGCTTCACTTTCATGATCTCTGCACCAGTTAGAGGTGCTTTCGTCTCCCCGGAACCCTCTTTCCGTTGATCCATTGAGAGAGGTTGAAGAAATTTCAGAAAGTAGGAAGAAAAGAGGGGAAGTTGAAATAAAAAATTAACAGGTCTAAGGAACTAAGGTTTCTACGAAGTAACAACAAAACAAAGAAGATGGAGAAGTAAAAGAAACTAGCAATCAAGTAAAAAAAAGTTTTAAGCAAGAGAGAGAGTAGTGGGAAGTTACCTTGGAGCTTGTACCGAGACGTGAGATAATGGGTCATAGCAGTTAATAATTGCAGACTTTATATTGTGTCAGCTTTGGTAAACACAAAGGACTTTTCGATTTCCTTCTACTCTCAACCGTTGATCTTATCAGACAAGATCTCAGCCGCACATTCGAAATAGGCGAGATCTACGAGAAAGATTTGGAGCTATCTCCTCGTTAGCCGCAAAAGGTAACGATGAACTATTAGGTTTAGCTTTCGATTGAGGAGAGCCTTCGATCGAAAGCTGGGGGCAACTGTTGGGCCTGGATCCGGCCCATTAGTTACGGATCCTACAGTGGAAGTTCAGCCTGTGATTAAGGCCTTGTAAAGAAGTGATCGATTAGAGGAAGGTCCTAACTCAGTCCATCGAAGGCTGATTCACCTAAAGCAAAGGCAAATAAGGAGCCGAGAGCTCTTGTCGAAACTAAAGAGGTTCAGGTCTCGCCACAACAAAAGGCTAGCGGAAACAGGTCCCAGACGAAGGAGGGATGTCGTAGACTTGGTCAAGCGAGTTGTTGAGTATTCCGGAAAATCAGGAGGAAATCATGATATCGTTACAACAACCTTATAGCGTGGAAAGATCTATATAAGAGGAGGAGGAGGCGAACAAGAATCTTCTTCAACAAATCTTGAACCTAAACACTTAGACATTCTTTCGAGATCCTTTGTATTCATCTAGTCATTGATAAGTTGTAATTTGAAACCTCTTTGTTGATCATTTATTGTTCTAAACCTCTTTTGTATTCATTGTTTCGATTATAATCATCAATACAAATAGCTTTCATTCGACTAGTTCTTACGGGATTCAACCCACGAGATCTCTCCCTAATCTAAATCTATCAACAAAATCTAAGAGGTGAGTTTAACCCCTCACAAGATGTATTTAAATCAACGTACTCGAGACATGATTAGTTAAAGGAGGAGAGATGATGGATGTTTGACAATATTATAGTCGTCACAAGCTTAACAATATTATAGACCTATTTATGAAATTTGTAGATTCGTATTTTAGTATTTATGAAGTTGGCCAATTAAACTAAGATTAATATGGAGAGTTTTTTTAGGTTATAATTTTTTACAAAAGAAAATTAAATAAAAAAGAGAGGATTGAATTAAGATAAACACAAGTGATTTTTTTCAATTTGATAAATTCCATAATTTTGAGTAGGGTTAGTATAGTCTTTTACAAAAGATAGACCATTTTTAAAACATAAAATAATAGATAGCCAATCAAAGGACGCCACATAAGCGAAAATCTGTTTTTTAGAATTAAAAATTAGTAACCGGCGAACTCTAGAATTGCGTCACGTCATCCGCAAATTCTGTGAGATCGCCACATCAACAAGCGACTTCTCATATAATATATACATATATATATATGTATATATGATTAAATGTCTACAAATTGTATATTTATTATCTATATATACACATATTTACGAATTTATTCTCAAAATTAATTATAAAATATTAAGATTTTACATATTAAGAAAGAAAAATATTTTCCTTAGAAAAAGTTTAGATTTTTTCCTTAAATTATGATTTTATATATTTTTCTTAAATTTTGATTTTTTAATATTTATATACTTATTTTTGAAAATACTACGGAACGGAACGGAGATCAGGACAAATATCCATTGCAAATGCACTAGTAGAAATAAGTGGCATAGTCACGTTTTTGTCACAAAAAAACGTGGCTATATGATCGTTACCTTTTTTTCGTGGCTAAAATCGTGGCAAAATCATTCATATAGCCACGATTAGCCACGAAAAAAAAGTCACGATCCTATAGTCACGATTTTGTCACGAAATCTGCCGTGACTATAGCAGTTTTTTTTACTAGTGATGATATTCGAACATCAGATATCGACTTAGTTGTAGAGTAAATATGGATTGAAAAAAATCTTAATCTGAACAAAACAAATCACAAATATATTTAAAATTCAGGATATGCACTGCTTCCACGCCTAAGATAATCACATCACATGTTACAATTTAAATGAATTTATATACTTATCAACATGAAAATAAAACACATGTAGAAATCCAATTAATTTACACGTTCACTCGTCGTATACAAGGCCAGTCCATAAGATAAGCCAATGAAATTCTCGATTAGAGCACCTAAATTTAGAGGGTATTTTTTAGTTACAAATATTTTTCTGTAAAAATAAATTAGTTGACTCTTTTTAAATATGTTTGTAGACTCTTGCGAACAATAAATTATTATTTATCATCTGTATCATAATGAAAAATAATTCTCACTAGAGACAGATGCATCACTAGAGACAGGTGCATGATTCGAACCATGATTTCGTGAGATGACAGCAAATGTGGTGCAATCACTGACCCACTTAATCTGTTAAGCATATGTTTAAATAAAACATATTGTTAAAATTTAACATCCTATATTTTCAATATTGTTCTTTTTTCTCCTATTTTTAGTATCATACATAATTTAATTAAGTACATTACTATATTCTAAAAAGATAATAGTAAGTGTACAATAATTCAGTAAAATATTTTTTCATATAAACTTTTTACATGACTGGATATTGATTTTGAAATTTTTTGTGATATTGTTATGTTACTACTACATATGATTTAGCTAGTATAATATGAGATTATTATTTTTTGCATAGGGCACTTGAAATCGTTGGACGAGTTCGTATAAAACGCATGAGAAACAAATAAATTTGTCAGCTATCAGGAGAACGTGCATTGCGATATAAATAAGTAAGTCGCATAAAACTTAAGTACTACTTAAGGTTACAAATTTCAATTCTAGCTTATGTTCTTGTTTATCTTTCTGAGGAATATCAAATAGTATAAAATTGAATTACAGTCCCCGTAGCAGAATACGAAAATATGAAAATAGAAAGAAAAAGAACATGCCGTATTGGGATCGGCTACTCTCTATAGTTAATAGTATTTTATTCAAATATTCAAACATAATTTATATTGAGAGTATTCAAAATGAACATGCCGTATACGCATACTAAATATGCATGTGTGCGTACACGCATGACATAGATGGAAAAAATACAAGTTTTCACGTTACTATAATTAATAATACTAATCTGCAGAAAATAAAGACTAATTATATTCATTTATGCACATAGAACTAAATGGTGGAGGCAAGGACTACAATAGTATAATATACAACACAATAATGCAAAAATAAATAATCATTAAAAGCAGATGTACTACTATTTATTTCATTGTTTGAGTTCAATTCCAACGGTTACATTTCCGATAAAAAAATATTTGGGGCCAAAAAGTGTACTTTTTATTGACAGAGATAAATTAAATGTTTCAATCACATAAAAGTAAAACACACTCTAATATTTAGTAGTATATTTTGCAGACATACATATATTATTTTTTTTTTGTCAAACACACACATATAAATACATATTTGTAGATAAGAAGAGGACAGAAATAAAAGCTTCATTTGAAGGCATTGTCTTATATGTGAAATGATCTGCAAATTTGCATTGTCTCTTTCACTCTCACGTCCCTCTCCTTCTTTCTCATTTTCTCTATTTTATCAAACTCAAAAAAACTATAAAGTAAGTATTTTTTAAAATGTTATAAGAAACCAAAAAAAATCCCACTATAATTTGTCTGATTGCCTGCGGAATTTTTCTTCTGAACGTCTTTGGAAAAAGATCTAAAAGTGTAAAATTCAATTGGTCATCTAATTATTTTCCTTTTAAATCTAATCATTTCCCTTAATTTTATAAAAGCTTATTCCTTCATCTTCTTCTCCATAACGAGAGACTAAACCCTCTTTAATGGCGAGAGGACCCATCTCCAAGAATATACAGTAATCCTCATTTATTGTCCTTACAAATTTTCTTGAATAAACAAATTTTTAAATAGGAAATAAATTATTTTGGGTAGATGAAGAGACCAAGGGTCCCTTAAATTTTGGCTAAAGATCTTCAAAACCAAATCTCAATTATGTTGAACACTTTTCTTTTTCGTTTGTCTGTAGAAGCAGAAGTTTGAGTCTTTAACTTTTAATTTTCATCAGTGCTTGTTTGGCTCCACAGACTCTGAGGTTCGCATCTTTAGGTCTGAACCCCTTCAACCTAAAAGCTCAGGTAAGCAACTCTCTCTTCCATTTTTAGGTGAAAGGAAGGGTTTTTTTCTTCTTGTTCATCAAGAAGAATTTATACTGAGAGTCTTTGAATCTCAGTTTAGGGTAAGGAAAAAAAAGAAACCCATAAAGTAAAATTGACAGTTTTTGTATCCAGAAGAAGCATTTCTAGGACATAGGTACAAGAAATAATTCTCTGTTTTTTGTTTATATGTTCTCTTTTTGTAGTTATTTGTGTTTTTTTTTCCTTTCAGGTTTTTGGGAATTGGGGTTTTACTAGATTCAAGACAAAAGTTTTTGAATGATTAGTTGAATAATATCTTTGATCATTATTAATGGAGAAGAAGAGATCACCAAGAAGCAGCAGCAGCAGCAAGAGTCCTGGAACTGCAATTTTCCCTAAAAGCCCTCTTGTCTACGAGAGTTATAAGTCTGGTTGTGGTTGGAAACTGATTAACTTCTTCGATTTCAGTCATGTCAAGTCTGGGAATAAGAGACTGAGTTCAGAGAAGAAATTCATCAGAGATTCTGCTGGTTAGTACTTGTAGTGTTTGAAACACTGTTTCTTGGATCACTTGATGATCTCTACTGTTCTTTCTTTTCTTGTAGGTAATGTTTATACTAGAAGCCAGCTTGATCTGCTCAAGAGACTTCATGAGAAATGTCAGTGTAATGATGTAAGTTCTTGAAAGTAGTTAGTTTTCCGGTTTAGAGTTTCGAATTTCGCAGGAGAAAACTGAGCCTTTTGCATTGTTACAGCGGATTGTGGAAGAAGAGATGTCATGTAAGCCGAAAGTGAGGAGAAGATCTTTAAGTTCTGAAAGAGAAGATGTGAACTATGAACCAAAACCTGCTCAGGGATTACTAGAGAGAGAGATAAAGAGGATCAAGAATCTAAAGGAGGAAACTAGCGATAGTAGTTCTGATAAGAAAAAGCATTCTTTGACTGAAATTGAGAAGACAAAGGATAAGGATAAGCAAAAGGAACTGAAGAATGGGAGAGATTGTAAGAAGACCTCAGAGATTAACCTTCAAGTACGCGTGAATGAAGCAGCTGAAACATTGATCTTTTCAAAGGCAGATGACAAGGGGAAAGACCGATCTAAGCAGTTTATGGAAGCGTTAGATATTCTAAGTTCAAACAAAGAGCTTTTCATTACACTCTTACAAGATCCTGATTCTTTTTCGGCCAAAAAAGGTCGAGACTTGGAGAGATCTCAGGTGAAAGAACCACGGGATAATTCTCTTTCAGTGACTGATGATCTGGATAACATAGTTCTCCTGAAGCCTAGATTATCAAGCTCGGTTGACGATAGAGTGTACTTGAGATTCAAACATCTAGCCAAAAAGTTGAAGCTTGTTGTTGGATCTAACAAAGACAGCAATAACTACGAAATTAAACCCGAATGTAGCAGTAAAGCTAGAGAAACCGAAGCTGCATCATTTAGAACAAGTGATGTTTCTACAAGTACAGTTGGTCACAGAAGCCCGGAGTCACCAGTTTTTAGGCGCAAGAAACGGGTTGAATCTGATGTCTTCGAGCTAAGCATTGAGAATGATGTTGTGCCAAGGAGATTCGTGGTGGAAAGGCAACAAGAGAGACTGAATTCTTCACCGGTTTACGAAGTTCCTAATGCATTAAATAGCTTGCAAACTAAACTCAAAGAGAGAAGACAGAAGCTGGAGAAGAGAAGAGAGAGCTTCAAGTTGTGGTCCTTAGACAAGAAATTTGAAGTTTTTGACCCGAGACCGCACAACACTAATCAAAGGTCTCCCGAAGACAATTGTACAGGATCTGCTGAGTACTCAAGCCGGAGAACTAATGTAGACGACGGATTTGAGGAAGATAGATATATAGAGAGCTCATCAGGAGTAAGTTATGAGAGAAAGAGTAGACATTTCTTATTGGCTCTACGTGGATCAACATTTGATATAAAATATACTCTTTAAACCTTTGCAGGAGTCGAATTCGAGTTTAGAAAGACGAGAGATCAACCTTCATGACCCGAAACAGGAGCAGGAACAACCGAGTCCAGTCTCTGTTCTGGAGAGGATTCATTTGGAAGACGAAACAGTTAGCCCTGGAAATGTGATGCATTCGAAACTCGGTAATAGCTTCGGGCGGATCAACGCTTTCAGTTTTCATTTATAGATGGCTAATTGTCTGTTTGATTTACCTGACAAGGTCGGTTAATTTCTTGCAGAGGGACAGAATGGATTATCCTTTGATGATCCAAACATAAACACTGTAGATACTAACTCTGTTCATGAGTTTGTAAAGAAAGTTCTCGTGGCTTCAAGATTGAACTGGACTAATCTAATGGAGAAATGCAGCGAAGAAACATCACTACTAGACGAATTCTCACACGGGAATCACAGCAACGATCAGCTCCTTCTTATTCTTGATTACACAGACGAGATTCTTCGAGAGATTTACCGTCAAGACATCAAGTTCTGGCCTTTCACGCCATCGAAGGGCTCGAGAGTTGTCAATCTATCATCGCTCCTTATAGAAGAAGATCTAATTGAAAAGACAATGAGAAGTTTCGACTGGAGTTTACTCTGCTGTGAGTCATCATCTCCTCCAAGATCATTGGATCAGATCATTGAGAGTGATCTGACAAAGCCATGTCTTTGGTTGGAACTCGATGGTGAATCTGAAGGTGTCGTGTCTGACGTTGTGGAAAAGATTCTACAAGAATTGGTGCTTGAGTTCTGTCATGAGCTAACAACAATGCAGAGAGGAGAGGAAGGAGGATATATGTATAAAAGAAAAATGTAGTAATTAAGTAGATTTTTGTTGTTCATGTGAAGTAAAAGCTTCTGGCTCACTCTAAAGGTTTAGACTTTGACCAATTAGAGAATTAGGGTTTTTGCAATTCAGCAGCCAGCCGAGATTGTGGGCAAAAAGATTCGAACTTTATTATTAATGACAAAAGATCATCTTCCTCGTTTTCTGCGATTCAGACAAAACCCTAGTTGTTCCCGCCAAGCCTCCACTAACCACAAACAGTGGAGACCCCCTTTCCCCTAAAACCCTAGCCTCCCCCTCTTCTTCCTCTCTTTTGACAATCAAGAGCTATGGAGACACCGACGATGAAGCCCGATACGGTTCTGATTCTTGATTTCGGGTCGCAATACACACATCTCATTACTCGCCGGATTCGTTCTCTCAACGTCTTCTCTCTCGTGATCAGCGGAACCTCGTCGCTCAAATCAATCATCAGCCACAACCCACGAGTCGTTATCCTCTCCGGTGGACCACACTCCGTCCACGCGCTCGACGCGCCGAGTTTTCCCGATGGGTTTATCGAGTGGGCGGAGTCCAAGGGTGTTCCCATTTTGGGTATTTGCTATGGTTTGCAGTTGATTGTGCAGAAGCTTGGAGGTGTAGTTGTGGAAGGAGAGAGTAAAGAGTATGGGAAGATGGAGATTGAAGTGAAAGGCAAATCTGAGATTTTTGGGTCGGAGAGTGCTGGTGATAAGCAAATGGTTTGGATGAGTCATGGTGATGAAGCTGTTCAGCTTCCTCAAGGGTTTGAAGTTGTCGCACAGAGCGCTCAAGGTGCAGTTGCTGCTTTGGAGAATCGCAACAAGAGGATTTATGGATTGCAGTATCATCCTGAGGTACTTTAACTCGAAGATTCTAGTAGACTATTATAGCTTTTGGATTGGGTTTTAGTGGATTTATAACAAAGTCTTATTCTTTGGCAACGTTAGCTATTCATATCTTAATGAAGACTTGGGGACAACTTTTTATCAGTTGGATAGCAGTTCTTGTTCTTTCACTCTCTGATAAGTGAAAAACTGTGAGACTTTGGGACTTCTATTTGCTTGACATATCCTTATGTTTTATAAATGGTGAATGTCTAGATCTTTGGCATGGTAGCTATTTTGTATCTTGATGAATCTGATTAGACTTGGAAGCATTTATCAACTGAAAGGCAGTTTATGTTCTGTAACTCTCTTTTTAATTAGAAAGAGTGAAACTTTTTTTTATCTTAAATGGGTACTTTCTATTCGTTAGATCTAGCTATTTAAATGTTTGGCTAGTCCATTGATATGTGCTGGTTAATTTAAATTTTAGCTTGCGATGAAATGGCTTTTTGTTGGATTTTGCAGGTGACACATTCACCGAAAGGGATGGAGACACTTCGACACTTCCTCTTTGATGTTTGTAAAGTATCTGCGGACTGGAAAATGGAGGATCTGATGGAAGAAGAGATCAAAGTGATTAACAAAACAGTTGCATCCGATGAACATGTCATTTGCGCTTTATCAGGAGGTGTTGACTCCACTGTTGCTGCAACTCTTGTTCACAAGGCAATTGGAGAGAGGCTTCATTGCATCTTTGTTGATAATGGGCTATTAAGGTCAGAGGAAAATCGATTTTCCAATGTTGTATGCACCTTTAGTGAGCTTTTTTTTTTAAATTGAGAATGGTCTATTTTGTAGGTATAAGGAACAAGAACGTGTGATGAATACATTTGAGAGAGACTTGCATCTACCTGTTACTTGTGTAGACGCATCTGAGCAGTTTCTGAGTCAACTCAAAGGCGTTGTGGACCCTGAGACAAAAAGGAAGATAATCGGAAAGGAATTCATCAACATTTTCGATCAGTTTGCCCACGATTTGGAGAAAAAGCATGGAAAGAAACCAGCTTTTCTAGTTCAAGGGACTCTGTACCCTGATGTGATTGAGTCGTGCCCTCCCCCGGGTACCGATAGGACTCATTCTCACACCATCAAAAGTCATCATAACGTCGGAGGACTCCCTAAAGACATGAAACTGAAGCTCATCGAACCACTCAAACTTCTCTTCAAAGATGAGGTTTGTTACTAATGTCTTTAACTGCCGTTCGTCTCTGCCATTATTGGGCTTTGGTTTGATCTTTCTCTGGTGTTTTGTTCAATAAGGTTCGCGAGCTCGGAAGAATCTTGAATGTTCCAGTAGGATTCTTGAAGCGTCACCCATTCCCTGGTCCAGGACTCGCAGTTAGAGTCTTGGGTGATGTTACTCAAGGAAACGCCCTTGAGGTTCTTCGTCAGGCAAGTTTATTTAAAATCTGAAACTGACGCACAAATTCTTAGTTTTAAACTTGCCCATTAACAAAACTCATCTTTTCTGGTTATACTTTTTTATGCGGTTTATGTCAGGTTGATGAAATTTTCGTCCAATCAATCAGAGATGCGGGTCTCTATGATTCAATATGGCAAGCTTTCGCAGTGTTCTTGCCTGTCAGATCAGTTGGAGTACAAGGAGACAAGAGGACACATTCTCATGTCGTTGCTCTACGTGCAGTTACAAGCCAAGACGGAATGACTGCAGATTGGTAAGCTTCTGACGAGATATGCTTATAGAACCTTTTTGATCTTAAACTTGTTACCTCACCGATGTGAATCTTTCTTTGAATGGTGTCAACTTTTGGTGGCTAGTTGCAAACGCAATTTCATACCGTGACTTCTTGGTTCTGCAGGTACAATTTTGAGCACAAGTTTCTCGACGATGTTTCGAGGAAAATCTGCAACAGCGTGCAAGGAGTAAACCGTGTGGTTCAAGACATAACTTCAAAGCCTCCTTCTACGATTGAGTGGGAATAAAAGAATCAAATTGGTTTGGGTTTTTATCTTTATGGATGTCTTTCAATTCTTCGACCATTGTAAAAAAAGATTTGTCATCAAACAACAATGATGGTTTTTTGTCATTTTATTTCAGAATGTACTGGCTAGAATCATAATTTAGCTTTATATTTATGGATATCTGCTATTCTTCTAAATTAAAACGAGGTATAATTTAGAAATAACAGAATAATGTTGTTATTAGAATCATAATTCTGCTGCACAAGATACATTTTGATCCAGAAGAGTCTCTTTTGAAGTTATTAGAATTTATTCGCTTTGGCCCATAACGAGCAGGGCCATTAGGGGAAATCACGCTTATAACTGCATTTCTATGCAAAATCGTGGTTTTGACTGGGAATTGTTGTCCAAAAATTATGATTTTCACTTAAATTTGCGGTTTTGATCACAAAAATCGCGTTTTTGAAAGAAAATCATGACTCGATGAGTAAATCATAAGTTAGTCGCAAAAATCGCTAATTTATCGAAAAAACTACTAGTTGAATGGAAAAATTGTCCAATTAATTTAACTTATAAAAATCAAACACATGACCGTATATATATGAATTAATATAAAATCTAGGGATGAGCAAAGTATCCGAACGCGAAGAACCGAACCGAACCCGACCCAAAAAGGTAGTGCCGTACCGAACCGAAATTAATAAAAAAATCTGAACGGATCCTAAACTTTAATACCCGAAAAACCGAACCCGAATCCGAACCGAAATATTTTAGGTACCCGAAAATATCTAAACTATAATTATATATTTAAAAATATTAGTTACTTTTAGATCTAATATCCAAAATAAATCTTAAAGTCCATGAAGTTTTTCGAAACATCCAGAAAAATAAAATAGCCAAGAATATATGAATTATCTAAAAGTATTAAAAAATAGTTAAAAAAAATATTTGAAATAATAGCTAAAAGTACTAGAAATACTATAAATATTTGAAATATATAATGTTTTCTTATCAAAATAACCTAGTTGAATCAATTTTGATGTTAATTGTAGGTACTTGATCATACATTGTTCAAATTTTTATGTTGTATATTATTTTTATTTTTTTGATTTTGAAGCATTTTAAGATATTAGAGTTTTCAAAAATTTTAATATAATTTAACCTGATACTCGAACCGAACCGAAATTTGTAAATACCCGAATGGATCATACACTTCGAAAATCGAAAATCCAAAATCTAAATTAACCCGAACGGCTAGGAGCAGAGGTAGTGAAGGGGTAATGGGGTCAACTAACCCAATACAACTTTGTAACTAACTTAATACAATAGCATATCTGAAGAATCACGTAAATGATTGGTTAAAATTCTATACATTGACCCCAAATCCTTATTCGAATCACTCTTTTGACCCATTTAATTCTTACATTTTTTCTTCTTCATCCATAAATTTCCTGTTACAACTCAAAGTAATAGGTTTGTTTTATAAGACTATGTACAATGTGTTGAGATATAATATATGGTTTATATGTTCATATTGTGAATGAATAGATTAGACATTTACTTAAGCTATCATTAGGGTTAAACACTTTGTATAAAGAGTTGTCTTTGACGTTGAATGAGAAACAGAGAAAATTGGCTTGATATCTCATATCACAAAGCTTTCTTAACATGGTATCAGAACGATAACTCGCGATACAAAAGTCGAGTCTATCGATCCTTGATTTCAAAAGCTCTCTGTTCTTTATTCTTCTTCTTCTTTTCTCTTCTTTGACCTTCTCTGTTTTTTTATTCTTGTTTTACAAAACAGAGCTCTTAAGACATGGGTGATGAGACTCGTGGACAGACGATTGTTCCTGCTACGAACACACAGATGCAGAGAGCACGTAGGACTATTGATCCTTATGATTTGTCGGCTGGAGATAATCCAGAAATGGTGATTTCTCAGCCGCCACTGAGAGGATCAAACTATGATGAATGGGCAACTAATGTGCGAGTGGCTCTCCAAGCTAGGAAGAAGTTTGGTTTTGCCGATGGGTCATTGACAAAACCAACCATCGTTCATGAACTATATGAAGATTGGTGTGCAAATAATGTTATGGTTGTGTAATGGCTTAAACTTACCATAGATGAGAAGCTGAGAACCTCGATGTCTCATTACGAGAAGGCTGCGGAGCTCTGGACTCATATACAGAAAAGGTTTTCAGTGCGTAATGGGCAGAAGGTTCAACGTTTGAAAGCTGAATTGGCCAATTGTCATCAGAAAGGTTTGTCGATGGAAGCCTATTGTAGTAAACTTACGCAATTGTAGACAAGTTTAGCCGATTATAGTCAAACTAAGACTATGGAAGAAATTGAAAGGGAGCGCGAAGAAGACAAAATCCATCAATTCTTGATGGGTTTCGATGAGACATTATATGGCCAAGTCAAATCCAATATACTGTCTCGTACTCCTTTGCCGAGCTTGGACGAAGCTTTATTTATTTTTAAAAAGTGTTTAATACAAACTAATTGAACTTTAATAATTTGAGGGATAAGAAAATCTCAAAAGTTCACTCTCTCACCATTTTCTCCACTTACATTTCAACATGTGTCATTGTATGACCCACTTTTTTACATTCAACTAGTTGAAAGTTTAATCCACATAAGCATTTTTAAAAATTTCAACTACCCCATTGCAAGAGTTTAAAATGTTGAATATTTTATTCAACTACCTCATTGTAAATGGTCTTTAATACTAACGATTATATATTAGTTTCTTTTGTTTTTATTTTGTTAACTATGTTTCCACAGTACTTAAATAGCATTTTTTTAAATTGTTATGAATCTAGTAATTTTTATTCCATGACCGTGTTTATTTCCACTACTCTTATCTTTTTTTTTGTCCATTTATAATTATTTTATATATATTAATTGCTTTGTATTTGACAAACTTTTTAAAGAAATATCATGATTTATTTTTTTCAAACTAATTAATAAAGCTATATGTAATATGATTTTTTTTAAAAATCAGAAATTAAGACACACTAATATATAGATATATAATATTTTGACCCCAATAATTTTGTTTTCTAGCTCCGTCACTGCGAATAGGTATTCGAAACGCAACCAGCCAACCATATGATATGATACACCCACATATCCAGAGAGTGAGGCGTCGGGGAACACAGAAGAGGTGAAGGGGGAGGGGGTGTTACAATCCATGTCTTAAAAATTACATTTTTGTTATGAAAGAAGAAAACATAAGAGGAATCAATATATCTTATTCCAAGGGTAATGAGCCCTTTATATAGGGAGTACAAGAAGGTTTAGCTTTAACTTGAACTCAGAGTAAACTTGGAGAATAAGTAAAGATAAAGATACAACTAAATCTAGAATATTCTATAGTATAATAGACATCCATATCAGGTGAAAAAAATAGACATCAATATCTACTCATTTATAACACTCCCCCTTGGATCTCCGTTATAATGAAATGACTCATAATGCATTTAAGTTGTTGCCTCATTAAAAATATTACCAAGAAAATCCAACAGGAAAAACCATGGTTAAAAGAGAAAGGGTGCAACAAGCATTACTCCCCCTCTTAAGTACATCACTTATGAGACGGCGCATTCCAAACGATGAGTTAACTTCTTAAAAGTAGCAGTTGGAAGCGCCTTTGTGAATAAATCCGCCAAATTTTCACTTGAAAAAAATTTCAGAACACAAACATTGCCATTTTTCAGCAGTTCATGGGTGAAGAAGAATTTTGGTAGAATATGCTTTGTTATATCCCCTTTGATATATCCATCAAAGTTGTGTGATGCATGCATCATTGTCTTCATACATAATTGTTGGAGCTTCTTTCCATGTAGATATGCCACAATCTTCTCGTATATGTTGAATGAAAAATAAAACCACCCACACTCGCGACTAGCTTCGTGGATAGTTAAAATCTTTGCACAATTAGAAAAATTAGCTGCAATGGTTTGCTTCATAGAACGCCAAGAAAAAGCAGTACCACCACACGCAAACACATATCCAGTTTGCGATCAAGCATTGTGGGGATCATATAAGTATTAGGCATTTGCAAAACCAATTACGTCTTATGTGGGTGGGTTAAGAATAAACTCATGTCTTTCATACCTTGAAGGTAATAAAGTATATGTTTAATCCCATTTCAGTGCCTACGAGTTGGACATGAGCTAAACATTGCCAACAAATTTAGCGCAAATGATATTTCAGGTCTTGTATGACTAACAAGGTACATCAAATCCCCTATTATACTTAATTATGGTATTTCACGACCAAGAACCTCTTCATTATTTTCCGGAAGACGAAAGGGATCTTTCTCAACATCAAGTGATCTTACAATCATCGAACTACTCAAAGGATGCGCTTGATCCATAGAAAATTTTTAAGGATCTTTTCTGTGTATGTCGTTTGATGCCCTAGGATTTTATTCCTTATATATTCAATTTGTAATCCCAAACAAAACATTTTCTTTCAAGGATCTTTCGTCTCAGACTCTTTCTTTAAATATTTCATTGTATATGAAATTTCTTTAGGAGTTCTAATGATTTTTAATGATAAGAAATCTTTGTCCGAATTTATTTATTAATATGCATAGACTGATATAATCATTTTGTAGCATTCTTTTACCAAGTACTCACTGAGACGATTATACCACATACATCTTGATTGCTTCAATCCCTAAAGAGATTGATTTAACTTTATGCAGTAATGTTCTCGAGAAAAAGAATTAGCTACTTCTGACAGCTTAAATCCTCCAAGAACTTTCATATAGATATCAGTATCCAGTGGACCATATAAGTAGATTGTGACTACATCCATTAGTCGAAAATCAAGTCCTTCTTTCAATGCCAGACTAATAAGGAACCTGAAAATAGTTGCATCCACCACATGAGAGTATGTCTCTTCATAATCAATTTCAAGTATTTATGAGAATCCTTGTGCAACTAAACGTGCTTTATATCTAATAATTTCACCATTTTCATTCTTCCTTCTCACAAAACCCATTTATGTCCCATTGATTTTACACCTTTAGGTGTACAGACTACTGGTCCGAAAATTTTTCTCTCTGAAAGAAATTTCAATTATGCATCTATTGTTTCATTACATTTTTGGCCAATAATTTCTTTGTGTACACTCTGCAATAGATTTTTGTTCTTGATCCTCATCCTTATAATCAATTGCTACATTCAAGGCCGGTCCTGTAAAAATTAAGGCCTAAAAAAAAACTTATGTCCACTCAAAATTAAAAATGTTATAAAAAGTCATTATTATGTTGACATGAGACTCAAATTGGGGGCAACTCACAATGGAAGGAAGACCACAACCATTGCACTACAACTATAACTTTTGAAAAGTGATATCCTCAAATATTACATATAATATTGTGCCTAAAGCACCAACTTTATGTGCTTTAGGTCAGGGTCGAGACTGCGTAACAACAACTTTGAAATCAATTTAACCTTGATAAATACGGTACAAAGCTCTACCTTTAGAGAATTCGCTTGAGCATTTGGACAATTTTGAGAGACTTTGTAGTACAATTAAGATTATTGGAGTCTCAGAAGATGTAATCAAGCTCACCCTCTTTCTATTCTCTTTGGAGGACAAAGCTTATGATACTCAAACTTTTAAACCGAAATATATCAATGCAAGTACACAACAAATACAGAAGTATAAATGAGATCGAATCCACATAAACCAATTACACACTTTGACTTTTAGTTCAGATCAAGCTAGAATAAACAATGATTTTTTTATGTTGAAATTGTAAATAAAAAACAATGTAAATTAATGGACTAATTCACTAGGCATCATGATGATTTGCAGGAAATCATGATTGATAAATAGGAATCAGGCAGGGAAATGATGAAGCTAAGATAAAGAAAGTGACAATCAGGATATTCCTCAAGAGTGGATAGAGGAGACAAAAACTAATGAAGTAGTCAAAAAGAAGTTTCAAAGAGCAATTGCTAGAAGGGATATGGTAGAGAAGATTATGGTAGAGAATGTTATTCTGAAAACGAGAGCGGTTGATAATTTTTTTAGAGAAAAGTGAAGTGGAAGGGCGATTTATAGTCCTTTTTACTCTCAAGGATTACCAATTTGAAGATGCATTGGCAGATGTCAGAGCAAGTCTAATCATGCTATCTCTTTATTGAGTAAAAAACTTGGACTCCAACACCAAGTAAAGATAGTAGCCAATTCCATTCTTTTAACAGATGCTTCGAGGAAAGTTCTCATGGAATGGCTAGAAGATTCGGAGCTACGAATGAACAACATACTAATCAAATGTGACTTTGTGGTCACGGAGAAGAAATCCAATCAACCCAACTTCCCAATGATATTAGGGACACCATTCCTTGTGGTTATCGGAGCAGAATCGATTTTGACTTAAGATAAGTAATTTTGAATAAAGTACATGCTAAAGTCTCTTACTCAATGCTAAAGACTAAAAGAGATGATGGTTATTGTGGTACGGTGTTTCAAGAGAAAGTTAAGTCAAAGCCTAAAGTTCAAGAAGAAAAGACTTAGGAAAGTTTCGAGAAAGAGGGAGTTTGGGATTGGTTCTACAATCAAGAGGTCAAAGTGAACTTCACAATGAAGAACTCGACCATAAAGAAGTAAATCCCAACAGAGCATATTATTTAACGAGTACTACAGAGAGTAGTACAACGAGAAGGGTAGGAGAAATTTGGTGTGACCAAAAGAAATCCAAAACCTGGAAAATCTTGTGTCAATCCAAAGATGCAGTGTCATGAGGAAAAAGGATATGGACACTTTAAAATCGAGTGTCCAATGGTAAAGAGACGAGAAATCAAGTGTTTTGGATGTAAAAGAATTGGACACACTCAATTGGAATGTATAAATAACCAGAAGCAGAAAAAGAGAGTTCCTGGAGCGAGAGTGAAGAAGAAGAGGTCATGTGTCTTGTGTTGTTGCTTGTAGTTGAAAATTGTGAAGAAGGAAGCGAAAAAATAGTTGGAAACTATGAAGAAGGAAGAAAAAAACGAACTCCGAAACAGCGTTTGTCACCGACAGAGAGTGTGTAAGCACAAGCACTGAATATGAAAATTATTAAGATTTAGATTCTCATGTAGAATTTAAGCTAATGTATGAGTATTGAACGAAAACGAGCAAGAAAAATGCAGCTTTGGCAAAGGAGAAGCTGCATTTTGAAGCACTTATTGGTGCACTTCAAAATGAGCTACATGCGGAAAAGAAGATCGGCATAGAAAGCTTGAATCTGATGAAGAAAAAATTAGCAATAGCAACGAAGGATGATATGCTAATGAAAGAAGTACATTATGAGAGATAGGTATCAGCAAAACTTCCAACTAAACTTGATCAGCAATACAAGAAGATCAAGATGTTAAACGGTACAAAGCAACTTGACAATATCTTGAACTTTGGAAGAGTGAATCAACCAAAACGAGAATTAGGGTATGATGGAAGAGGAGGATTGGATACAACGAAGATCAATTTGGTCTCCGGGAAAGTGTTCGAGGCTGTGAAGCAGGAACCAAGAAGTAGTTCTTCAAAAAAATTAAATTGTCATTTTTGTGGTAAGCATGGACATATCAAGGCCCACTGCTACATATTCAAAGAAAGATAAATATGCTCTTGAAGTAAGGGAAATACTGGTGAAATGATTCTCTAAATCAAGTGTGGATGAAAAAGTTTGATTTTCAGCAACATATGTCAGAGTAGTTTGCAGAATATGACAGGAAGTGTGTCACAATATACATCAGGTCTGGAAATGCAATGCAGTGAACCTTGACAGTCTGTACGACGTGTTTGTCATAATTGTGCAGTAGTTAGACATATTAAATCAAAATGCTTCAGATATTTGGAAGAGAGAAAACGATTGAAGCAAACTTATGATGTGGAAGTTTGTATTTCAACATGTTATCACTATGGTGTAGAAGAGCACGTTCGACATAACTATTTCATATTCAGTTAAGTGGTTAGTCATGAATGTCCAAAGTTCATGAAGAATTGTGTTCAAAAGAATAACTTCTATTGTATAATGGACCACCAACCTTTTTTTTGCAAGATGGAGATGTTTCTCCAATTGAATTTTATTATGTTGTGAACTCAAGCAAGGTATAGAGTGTTAGAAATGTTGATTTCACATACATGGACAAATGGACAAATAGGGAGAGAAAAGTTAGAAGACTTGAGAAGCATGTTGTTTTACATTTAAGGGAGAGATTAAGATATGAAGTCAAAGAGTGAGGTGGTTTAATTGGCTATGGTTGGTTGCTCGATTTCTCAAATCAGTCATCAAGGGAGAGACTCATAGTGTTGTGTTGACAACTTTAAGAAGCTGTTGACTTATGATGTGAATGGTGCAAGAAATTGCTAAAACAAAACGTTTTATAGCTGGTGTAACAGATGAGATCAACATAGAAAGCATCACATGTCGCACACTGAGATAGTAACAATACATGATATATGTTGATTCAAGACATTGGTTCGAAACAAAAATGGATATCAAATGTGTGTTGAAGTAGGTGCTATTATAGGATCGTCATGTCATGAGTGAATGATGCTTGAGCCCTAAAACATAATAAAAAAGGGAGAGATTGAAGATGTGGTTTTGAATGATTTTTAGAACTCACTATGAGATGATACACTTGTTCATCTAAGATGTTGAAAAGTGTAGAAATAATCTGACGCATAACTTGTACTAGTCGATAGTATGTTGAGAAGCACTTCAAGAAGTACTACAACAAGATTATATGAGAATCACCAAGCTGGAGCTGAAAGATTTAGGTGGACATGAAAGTTAGGGATTATGGATGTCTCAATAGGTGGATGATGAAATAAGTATCGATCTTGGAATATTTGCATGGAGAAATATTCTTTATTCTAAGGAGAAAAATTAGTTTAGTTAGAGATTATGGATGTCTCAATAGGTGGATGACGAAATAAATATCAATCTTGGAATATTTGCATGGAGAAATATTCTTTATTCTAAGGAGAAAAAATAAGGAAACTAAAGAAGATATTCCATAAAAATTTAGAGTTGTTTTCCTTGGATATCAACTAGGGTTAATGGAATAAGTCTTATGATGTCTAAATAAGCATTAGGAGGCATTAGGGTCATCCATCCCCTTGTAAGGAAAAATTAGCATAAGGGTTTTGAGATTTCTTGTATGGAAATACAAAAAATAAGGGTTAAGGGGCTTTGAGGAGTTTTTGGATCTTGTATTCGATCCTAGAAATGTGTGAGGGTAGTGTTTTCTATTTGAGTGAGGCTTCTAAGTTCATTTAAAAAATATCTTGTAAATACATTTTCTTTCTAGAGAAATTCCATGTGTTAATCGATGCCTCAATCCCTGATGTAGATCTCGTACTTTTCGTATCAGTCGCATTTGAACTTTCACATTCATCTGACATTAAATATGGAACCACCAATCGTATAGAGAACAAAGCATGTTGTGTTCGTCGATCAACCTCATCTTTTTTAATTATGTTTTTTAGCACATACTCATAAACTCAACCACGAGTATACCTCTTCATTTATCGTCTTAGTTGTAAGTGAACCACCATAAACAAAGAGTTATCTTATATCGTCTCTAAATCTCAAACACAATATAAAACTCTAAAAGCAAGGCTTAAACGTAATAAAGCAAAACAACCAATTTTAAAAGTTTCACAAGATATATGCAACTTTACCATCTCATGGAGGCTTAAACAAGAAGCAAATGAGCCGAAATCCCTGCCCATTAAGCTCACCATCGACCCTACGGTAGATAGTAGCCAAGGGGAGGGGTCGATGTTGAAGGAACTTGACCATCTCATTCCCATTTAGCTCACCATCGAACCCTAGGTCAATGGTAGCGTACCTAGGGGATCGATGGCAGCTTAATCTCGGCTAAAAAGACACTTAGGAAAACTATATTGCACTCATTTTTATATAAATAAACCTTTAATCCTTCAAGAACATATTATCTATCATCTTTTTAAACTTTGCAACTTTGATCAACTTTTGTAATCTTTTAATTTAAGTTGTTTTCTTGTCTTAATTATTCTTTCTTTTTATTCTATGATCATGAGTTTCAAAAGATCAAGTCAATATCTTTTGGGTTCCATGAATCTTAGTGAGTAGTTTCTTATTGAATCTTGAGATGTAATATAGTATGATCATATCTACGTTTGGAATGAGTAATTAGACTAGATCTTGGCATAGATTTCTATAGGGTTTTTATTTTATTTCAAAAGATCTTATGCTTATTCAAAACGTGTTTGAGAAAATGCTTGAGAAAACAAAATCTATGTCTTTCAACTTGGGGCGTGAAAGTAGCTTGTCTAGGTTGTTGAATGGCTATAGGGACTTTTGGAATACTATCACTTGCATGTTTTGATAGATTATAAACGAAAGTTATGTTTTGTAATGTGCATGGGTGAATAGAACTTCACTATGAAAGTAAGTTAATAAAAAAATTAAGGGATATTTGGACTTCAGAATAGCTTTAGTCATCTAATAAAGCCTAAAGAAAACTTATTTTAAATATAGATCAAGTTCGAACCATATGCTATGTCTTAAAGATTCAACCTTAATTATTGTCTTATCTTAAATCCTTCAAAGTCATCACCTTTATTGCATTTTCTTACTTATTTTTTTAAGTTTATGCCTTTAATTGTGTCTTTCTTTTGTGTCTGTCTTGAGACTTTGTGACAACATTAACCAATCTGAATTTTTTTCTACTAGGAACCGTAATATATTCCTTGCGTTTAAACTCTATCATGTTGTTTTCAAATCCTTGGATTTGATCCCTTTATACTATAATTGTACATATCTGTAATCTTGCAGAGTGGTGTTTTGGTCAAAAGAGTTTATAAATTTAAGCTTATTTGTTCATTACAAAAACATAACCATCAAGTTTTGGTGCCGCTGTCGAGGGAATCAATCTTATAATGACTTTTCGTAGGGATTTCTATAGTTCAAAAGACTATGTTTTTATTTTAGTATTATTCGATTCTCACCTTATTTTTGTTCTTGTCGTTGTCTTGATATTATAGGTTTATGATAACAAGATCAAGAATGGAACAAGATACACCACTTCTTAATACCGATCCTACGCGCATCGAAATAGAAAAAACAAGAGAAAGAAGAGCTAAAAGAAAGGGAAACTCATCTTCAGAGGTTTGGAATGAACCAACAACAAAGTCAACATAGATGAAGAAATACTCAATATGCCATTAGGGAACCCTCCAATGAATGAAAATAACAAGGAGAAGCACCTCAACCTCCACCACAAGGTATTCCTCAAGCTTCAGTTCATCAATCAAGAAGGGAACTAAGAATTAGAGATTTTGATGAACCTTGTACTAATGTTGAAAAAATGGGTATAAGGAATCCACCAATCCGTAACAACATGGTCGATCCAATAGAAATTAAGGCCTAAAAAAACTAATGCCCACTCAAAATTGAAAATGTTATAAAAACCATTATTATGTAGACTTGAGACTCAAACTGTGGGCAACTCACAATGGAAGGAATACCACATCCATTGCACTACAACTATAACTTTTGAAAAGTGATATCCTCAAATATTACATATAATACTGCGCCTAAAGCACCAACTTTATGTGATTTAGGTCAGAGTCGGGACTGGCTATATTGCATGCAAAAAATATCGTCGACGTCGATTTTCTTTCTGTTCCTTTTTATTAAAGACATGGCATAACTAATTGAGATCTTTTCATTATCAGGTACCTGAATTTTTCGTTAGTCATATATAAGGTCCCTTCTCAAGATCCTTCATTCATAATCGTTTCTTTGGTTTCACCTTTGCCAATTATGCTTCTTTTCTTTTCTGAGGATTTTAATCTTTGGAACCGATAGTTCTACCATGCTTCAAGCATATCTTAAACTCATTAGCAGTATGATTTTGTCCTTCTGGGAAATTTCTTCTAACTAGAGCATTTACAGCCAGTATATGTGACTTAGTCACTGTTTTTGGGTCAGTAAATGCGTCTGACAACTGATTTGCTAAGTTGTGTAAATGAATTATCTATTGGACTTCTAACTAAAACTCTTTTGTCCGCGGATCAAGAAAAGGAAAAGATAGATCATTCCAATCAATTTCTTTTCCCAACTGTTTATTTTTCTCCCTAATGTTGGAAAAACATATTCATTAAAAGGACATTATGCAGATCGAGCCTTGAATAAATTTCTGGTGGATGGCTCTAGATACTTAATTATTGACGAGGACTCATATCCAACATATATTCCTAACCTCATTTGAGGTCCCATCTTAGATCGTTGTGATGGAGCAATTGAAACATATACATCATATCTAAATATTTTGAGATGGGAAATATTTGGTTCATGACCCATGATCAATTGCAATGGGGAGAACTGATGTTTACTCGTTGGTCTAATGCGAATTATTGTTGTTGCATGTAATATGGCATATCCCCAAGCATATACTAGGAGTTTTGATCTCATAAGTAATGGTCTAGCAATAAATTGGAGACCCTTGATTAATGATTCAGCTAGACTATTTTTGGTGTGAACATGTGGAACAGGATGTTCAACTCTAATCCCAATAGACAAGCAGTAGTCATCAAAAGCCTGAGACGTAAATTCATCAACATTATCAAGACGAATTATCTTTAATGGAAAATATGGAAAATATGCTCGTAATCTAATCAATTGAGCAAGTAGCCTCGCAAAAATTAGGTTTCGAGTCGATAAAAAGGATACATGTGACCTAGTCGATGCGTCAATCAGAACCATAAAATATCTAAAGGTTCCACACGGTGGGTGAATTGGCTCACAAATATCTTTTTGTATATGTTCCAGAAAATTGATCAGTTCATAATTTATTTTGACTGGTGAAGGCCTTATGATTAATTTTCCTTGTGAACAAATAACAAATAAGAAATTATTAGAAAGAATCTTTTCGTTCTTCAATGAATATCCACATGAATTTCTGATTATTTTTTGCATCATTACTTAAAGGGGTGGCCTAACCGGTTAGGCCAAACATCAATATTTGAAGCAACCTTTAGGTTTACTATGACATTTGCCTAATTGTACTAATCTTAGTAATGCTAGTGGTTTTTCCATAATAGTTGTAGATCCTTGGGTAATACTCGTGATATGAAGGTATTAAACGCTTCCTTCACTCATAATCTCAATATGATATTCATTTCTACAAATATTCTTAAAACTCAATTAGTTTCTCTGAGACTTGGGGAGTATAATGCATCAGCATTTTAAATTGCATACCCGTAGGTAATACTATATTTGCTCTTCCAGAGCCTTCAATTATTTGCACTACCCGTTACTGTACTCATACAAGCTTCTTTCATTGTCAATTGAAAGAAATATCTCTGATGTTTTAAAATAGTGTGGTTAGTTGCATTATGAACCAAACATAAATCTTCATTGTTCATTTTTCTTTAAATAAATAGATAAAATAGATCACAATCAATATAAAAATAGCTTAATGAAATAAATCAAATTCCATCATGTTAACAATATCAACAACTTATTAACTGCTTCACTCAACCAATTTTTAAATCGTATAATAAAACCATCAATATGCATAGTCTATCTATGTGATAACTTGTATTTAGTTAACAAAAATATAATATTTTAAGAATAAATCATAAAAAAGTAGTAACAAATCATAGGAATATTGGTGAATAAACACATGTATATAGGATATTTTCCAAACCAATATATTCTCAAAATAAACCCTATAAGAATTCGAACGAATAAAATATTTGGCTGAACTATTAATAGCATGTCACTAGATAAACAATTAAAAGGTCTTTGCCCAAATTATAAAATGTTATTTATCAAAATTTAATTTCAAATCTAAGATGATACTCTAAACTCAAAATGAATATTTTCTTTACCAATTTAACAAACATAGGTTTATCAAAATATGATTTTATTTACTTATTTAAGAATGAATCAAATAAACAATTAAATATGATACTAACATAACATGGGACTAATCAATTTCATGAATCATGAAATTGAGCGATGACAGAAAAAATAGCAAAAAATGTTCATAAAACATATGTGTTTAATATATGTAATTTAATAAACATGTTGACAATGCTTGAGTGAGCGTGATAAAACAATAACCATTATTTATTAATTTATTCCTATGATATTATCAATTGGGTTTTCAATACTGATTTCACAAAACCATATAGAATAATAAGTATGTATCAAGTTTCATTATACTAGATTATTTTCTAGGTCTAAAAAAATAATAATTATACGTGCATGCTAAATATCTTAATTATCAAACGTATTACTTCTGAAAAAATCAAACCAATAAGTTTAAATCATATTTCCATAAAGCAAGTAAATAAAAATGATTAACATAAATGATAAACTAATTTGATTATAAATTAATTAAATAAAATAGAAGAAAATATGTGAAGAAATATTGGGAAATCTACGCCTCTTTGTGCATGATTCTAATAAAACATATAAATATATGTGTTTTTGGAATAGCAGTATAGGAATTGAATATTAGACATCCATATTATATACACCCGACAAAATCTATAATCTATTCAAATTTTAGTAACTAAATTTTATGTAACTCTTATAAATATTACAATAATTATGGTCTAAACATATATAGTAACGAAAACCAAAACAAGATCACAATTAAAACAAACGCAAATGACATATTTTGTCGTTTAACAATATATGTTGCACTATTGATTTAAGAAAAGTTTTATTAGTTTATATTAGCCATCAAAACTTTATTTTATAATTTAAACAAAACATGAGGAACAAAACAATTGACAAATACAATCATCACATGACATTAACAACAATAATCGTTTATAACTATGTCCAAAATATCAACAATTAATAATATTAAAAAAAGATGAATGTAACTTGACAAGGGATTATCATAACTCTAATTTCTTAAATACGATGAGCACATGTCAAAATCATAGGTTATATGATAATTATGCATCATGGGTATAAATAATTACTTTATTAAGATAAATAGATGAGAGAGATTAATTTACCTTGAAGAAAATGAAGCAAGTTCGTTTTAGAGCAAGATGAGATGTAATGTCGACCAAAGATTTTTAACTCGATAGATTAGAAAATCGTGATGATAACGTGTTATGAAAAAAGAAAGGAGAAGAGAAATCGGTATATCTTATTCCAAGGGTAATGAGCCCTTTATATAAAGAGTACATGAACATTTAGCTTTAATTTGAAGTCAAAATAAACTTGGAGAATAAGTAAAGATAAAGATAAAAGTAAATCTAGATAAAACCCCTATAACTTGGTTGGGCTTTTTTCAAGTTGGATTATTTGATATGTGGTCATATATAATGACTAGAGTGGAGCAAAGAGAAATTTCTTTTTGAGAATTTCTAGTCAAAGAATTTTGTATACTCTGAATAATCACGAGATAGTTTTAAAGAAAATAATAACTTTAGAGAGCAACTTGAGTGAGAGAAATATTATTGAATAATTTCACAACTTTTGAAGCAGCATTTATAATGTACCCAAATCCATTCCAATTTATTTATAATGCCCCAGCCCAGTTCTAATGTTTTTAAACTAGACTCGGATAGCGAACCGAAGTATACTTTGGATCCCCAAATTATCGGTTTGGCTCAGATCAATAACGGTTTAGCCACATATATATGTGTGTGTGTTTTATGAATATAACAATACAAAAGATCAAACTTTGACTTTAAATAGATTAACCATTTTTATTAATAAAAAGATAGAAAACTAAAATCGTGGAACTTTGTTAAAAAAATATTTGAAGTTTGTCAAAACTAGTTTGAGATTACATAAAAATTATAATATATGATTAAATTTTTTTTATAAAGAGTTATAATCCTATATTAGAATTTCAAAGAGAAAAAATAAGAGGTATAAATATTAAAACTACCAATCGACAGTTCAACAAGGTTTACTGAATTATCGATTCATATTGGGCTTTTCCAGGGTATATCAAGCATCTAAATAACATATTTTAGCCTTATTTACCCAACCTTATATATACCGATAGACGATTATGCACATTTCTTCAGTATAGTTATCTCAATTTTTTTTGTCTTCTTCAGTATTAAATCACGTGTATAAATCAGCGATGGTTCTATTCTACATTGGGCTTCTCTTCTTCTATGTTTGTTGTCCCTTGGTGGTTGTCTTCTTCTTCACTAATTAGGCTTGGTATCTACTTAGGTTATTTTGATATGTTAAGTGGTCGAAGTATGCTGCTTGATTCCTCCGCTTGCTGCTAACTAAAAGAACTTCACTCATTAAATGGTAAGCTTAGTGACAATTTTAGGTGGCCCGTCGTTCTCGATGGTTCAAGGGCAATGGAAAGTTTTCTCGAAATTAGGAAAAGAAAGTAATGGCCATGCATAGTGTCGACCTCCTCTGCCCGAAAATTGTCATAAACTAGTCAATGATATCCTTCAATATCTCCCCGAAGTTCTAGTTATCTAGACCGATGTGTACCCGATGGTATCATCATTTCTGCATTTCTAAACACTATTTTGAAGATCAAATCTTTGTAATAACATTTGCTTTTGTTTTAAAAGTTCTTTGGATCTCTTCTCTAATCTCTCTCTTCTTAGATATATTCTTCTAAACCATGGGAGCTCAAAGACCCATTCTATGTCTTTGGATTTCCATGAGGTTTAGTGAGTAGATCCTCTTTGGATCTTGAGATATGGTAGATTAGGGTTAGATCTAGGGTTTGTAATGGATATTTAGGCTAAATCTTAGCATAATTTCTACAAGGTTTAGTTTAGTTCTTAAAAGTTCATTGCTTACTCAAAGACGCCTAGAAAGTGTTCGATGAAATGCCTGTGAGAACAAAACCTATGTTTTTCACCTTAAGCTATGAGAGTAGTTTGCCTTTAGGGAAACCAAGGTGTTAGATGGCTATGAGGGCTTGAGACTCACTATGACATACATTTTTAGATGGGCAACAAACGAGAGTTGAGCCTTGTAGTGTGTATAGGTGAATAGATCTCCGTCACGAGAGTGGGTTGATCGACAAAAAAGGGATCCTTGGTCTATAAATAGCTAGATCCGTCAATAAAGCCTTACCCAAATCCATTACAACTATAGATTGAATCCAAACCCATAACCATAATCTCAAGATCCTACTTTTATTTTGATTAGATCCAAAGTTCACTCTTTGCTTGCTTTACTTTTATGCTATTTTACTTTTGTTTGCTTCAACTGAACAATCACCATGGTTACTTTCCCTTTCGATTAGGTTTAGTAGAGACCCGTGACAATCTCTTACTATTCCGCCGCCTAGACAGGAGTCTTAGTATAATTTCCTTGTTTAGATTCTATTAACCCAAGCCTTTAAATCCTTGGGCGATCCTAAAATACTACAATTGACCCCGTTCTGTTGTGGGATTAAGCGTAGGGTTTAGGTCTTATAAATTATAAACTTTGACACCCGAGGAAACTCGCGCGCAACAATAAACTGCAGACCAATGCCTTTGTAATATCATCTAAGCGGATCAATAAGAAAATTGTCTTTCCTCTTTAAGCTATAAGCTAATTTCTCTGTTTCTATAACTCTTTTGTTTATTTCATGGGTTTAGAGCCATGAACGAAGCACCATATCCATTTTCAGTTCCCTCACTGATGCAATACAGGCTGGACAAGTAGCTGAGCTGGAGCTAAGTGATAGTGAAGATGAAGGTGGTTATGAAAGGGAGACAGAGTTGGCGATTTCAGAGTCTGAAGAAGCCCAAGATCCTTTTGTTTTCACTAATGGGCCTTTTACCAGATCTTAGACAAGAAGGCTTCAGGACCAGATTGCAATATTGGTTTATTCAGAACCAATTCAGATTTCAGATCAAGAAGCAAACCAAGATTTAACCAAGACTTTCAACCATTCGGTTTTCAGCTTGGTTTAGTCAAATTATTTGTTGGATTTTTATTAGGTTTTAGACTTAGTTTATTTTCTTAATTTAGGGCCTAATTTTAAGCCCAGATTTTTAAGTGATTGTCGAAATCCAAGTCCTTTTTGGAGAAAGAATTTCGAGAATCCTTTAGGGTTTTAGGAGCTTATTTAAGCTTTGTTTTTTGAGACTTTTGGGGATCTTCCAAGTTTTAAGCAAAAAAAAAGTTTTCTAAGTTTTTCTTTTTCTTCTAAAAGAAAGTGAATCCATTGTTTATCTTGAACAAAACCTGTTGCTAAAGAGTTAATTCTCTAAGAGCCTTTTGTTCTAGATCTGTAAAAGAGTTAATTTTCTAGATCTGAACAACAACCTATGCTTGTTTCTTCCCCATCGAAAAATCCTATACAAATTTTTGCAGACTTCCTCACAAAACTCAGATATGAAAAGTTCTGTTTTCTTGTTAAGAAGATCTAGGGTTGCATCAAGTGGTATCAGAGCAATCTGAACACAGAAAACTTGTGTAATCTTCTTCTGATCTGTGAATTTTTTTTCGATTTTGGGGAGAAAGTTTTCGAAATTTTCTTCTCTTCTTTTTCTGTTTAAATTTTGCAGGGTTTTCTTTAGATACAGTAGCAGCTTTTACAAAAAAAAAATTTTAAAAAAATCGACAAAAAGAAACAAAAAAAAGGAAATTCCTCAAAAGCTGAAAAAAAATCTGAAAAAGCTGAAGAGAAATCCAGCTTCTTGTGGTAAATGGGTTGCAGCTGTAACTTCCGCTACACGTTTCAGACCTTGCAGAAGCAATTCTTTTCTTTCTATCTTCTGTTTTCATGGATTTTAGAGAATTGATTCTTAGGTTTGATTTGGCTTTGTCTTTGCTGAGCTTTGGATTCACGAATTTCAGAGAAATTTTTTTCAAAAAAAATCGTGTGATTCAAAAGAGAGTTGTGAGGCTTCAGCTATCTTTGTCTAATCTAATAACGATTTTCGTGTTTAAGAGGTTTTATTTCAGGTTTTCGGACAGAAAATTTTCGGACCAAGCAGATCTAATTGCCGATTTTTTTTTTGTTTTGTGTTGCTGGAAATTTGTTAACTTAACAAGTTTCTTTGAGTTTTGGTGATCTTTTGTAGGAAACATGTCAGGNCAAATTATGGGTTGAGGCTATAGTCGCTGAAGTTCTTAAAAAGATGCAGAAAACTAACATTCATGATTCTTCTAACAGTGAACGTGATTTGCAGGAAACACAGCTGCCCAAAAAGCAAAAGAAAAGCGAGATGGCAAGAAAATCATGGGAGATGCCATTTGTGCTGCTGTTTACTCGGAGGAAGAAGAGGATTTACTTGAGGATTTAGTTGAATACTCAACGCATAAGAGGTCAGCTAATAGACGAGCTCCGATTCGCGATGAAGATATCATGTTGGGCCATTATACCCCACGACATGGAGGCCCGAGACCCGCCGACCATGGTGCACGACGTGGAGCCCCACGGTAGGCTGATGAAGCTGCAGTCGAAGATGGCTTGGGCAACCTGAAGCTCCGCATCCCACCGTTCGACGAAAAAACTGATCCCGATGCTTACTTGGAAAAAAAAGAATGGAGAATGCCTTTGATGTGCATAACTTTTTCTGAAACAAAGAAGGCCAGACTAGCAGTTACGGAATTCAGCGGCTACGCTCTTCATTGGTGGGACCAGGTTCTCACCACACGGCGCAGAATAAGAGAGAACCAAGTTGCTTCTTGGTTCGAACTCAAAACACTTATGAAACGATGTTTTGTACCAGCTCATTACAATAAAGAGGTACATCAAAAACTTCGTAGATTAACTCAAGAACTAAAATATGTTGATGATTATTTTCAGGAGATGGAAACTTTGATGATACGCGTTGGTGTAGACGAAGATGAGAACGCAACAATGGCACGATTTCAAGCTGGATTAAATCGTGACATTCAAGATAACTTGGAGATGTACGAATACAATGACGTCCATGAGATGATGCATAAAGCTAATCTAATCGAAAAGAGGCTGAAAAGAGGTTGAAAAGGAGGTCTATTGGCCGAAATTTTTCAAGCAACTTTCGGTCTCCCAGACCAGAAACTATTAGCGGCAAACCTAAGGAGGATTCAAAACCTTTCTCACGCGACGACAAGAGTAAACATGTTACTAATCGTTCTCATGATGTTAAGTTTTTCAGGTGCCAAGGATTTGGACATTATTCAAGCGAATGCACCAACAAGAAGGCCATGTTAGTTCTGGACAGCGGCGAACTCGTGTCTGAAGGTGAGGACTCAACGAACTCCGAAGATGAATTTCTGGAAAATCCTGTCTATGGGAAACTTATGGTCACCCAGAGATCACTTGCAGTCCAATCGACACCATCTGAAACCGAACAAAGGGAGAA
>OVAN01003015.1:0-30810 GCA_900406275.1 Anastatica hierochuntica
TTCTTCTTCTTCTTCTTCTTCTCCTTCTTCTTCTTCTCCTTCTTCTTCTTCAATTAGTGGCTATTACTTAGACAATAACAATAAAAGTCGGAGCAAGTTACTCGCATCAAACGAGAAAACCAATTTGAAGAATTTTTCAAAATGGTGTATGAGGATTTTGATATTGATGAACGAGTTTACAATGTCAATTTGAGTGATGTGTTGCCTAAGAAGCGATTGATGAAGATAAGTCTAGACACACCTTCGGTCAAAGTTAGCAATTTGAGACAATTTCACGGATTTTGATATTGATGAACGAGTTTACAATGTCAATTTGAGTGATGTGTTGCCTAAGAAGCGATTGATGAAGATAAGTCTAGACACACCTTCNGAACAAGCAGAGGAGGTGATCTTTGATGGAACACACGAAGATTCTGATGATGAATTAGATAGGTTTGATTACTGTGATGACTCTGATGGAGCATCGTCTGATGACGAAGATTTTGTTTTGTATTGGATTTATGATGCTGAAGAAAATGAGAGACAAAAATTGTCGTTGAAACAATCGCCTACTCATCGCATCTTCGCAAGATGGTAATTTCCAAATATTTTCAATAGCTTTTGTGGTCGTGAATACGAAAAATGACGAATCATGGAAATGGGTTTCCGTCAATTGAGTAGTATCATACCAGATGGTGAAGGGCTTGATATTATTTCTGATAGACACAAGTTAATTCGAAATGCTATAGATGAGATTTATCCCATTCTACTCGAGGGATTTGCACATATCACTTGTACAAGAACATATTAGAAAGATTTAGTGGTTGTTATTTATTTAGATTGGTTAAAAGGGCAGACAATTCTTCTAGATTATTTAACTTTGAGAACACTTTTGAAGAGTTAAAAGCATTAAATCCCGCCTTGCGTGCTTATTGAGAAAAGGCGGATGTGAAGACGTGAGCACGTGTTCATTTCCCTGGTGAAAGGTATAACCTCAAGACAACTAATATCGTTGAGTCCTTGAATCGGACACTTCAAGTACTAGAGTTTTTCCAATGGTACATCTTCTTGAAGCCATAAGACTAATGATGACAAGATGGTTCACGGCGAGGAAAGACGATGCAGAGAAAATGAATATAACACTAACACCGGGTGTTGAGAAGCTCTTGGAAGTAAGTATTACTAAAATTATGTTTTACTAAAATCATTTGTTAGAACTTGTAGTACATTTTAACAGTCACTTGTTTTTGCAGGGTATATACCTCATGCTAAATTACTTACAGTACAAGCGATAGATGTACATGAATTGCAAATGGCTAAAGTACCAACTTTGCATGTTGTGAATCTTAAAGAACGCACATGTTCATGTCGTAGGTTTGACATTGAGAAGATACCGTATGTTCATGCTATTGCTGCCGCTGAAGTGAAAAAAAAATTCCCGAATATCGCTATGTCATCACTACTACCGCAAGAGCTTCTTGGTCAACGCATGACACTCTATTGTCATGCCAAAATATTTTGTTATACTGGTGCCAGAATATGTAATAACTTGAATGTGTTTAGCTCCTGTTGTTCATCAACCACCTGGTAGGCCGAAGAACTCCCGAATTAAATCGGTGTTGGAGAAAGAACAACATACGGGAAGACCACGGGAAGAGAACACTTGCTGTATATGTAACCAGAAAGGCCATAATTGTATGACTTGTCTTCTTAAATAATAATTTTTGTTTTAGATGTTATCTTTTATCTCAAACTATATTAAACACTTTTGTAGCTTTTTAAAACTTTTATAATTTTTTCTTGTTTTATAACTACTAGTACAAACAAGAAATTGATAATTAAAACAGAGAAATAAATGCAAATGAAAGCAGAAAGAATGCAGAAAACTGATAATTTCTTGGGTACGAATTAAAACAAACTTCATATCACATCTACTTTCGATTCAAAAAGTAGTGCCAATGAAAGTAGAAATGCAAGACAAGTTTAGTGTTTCGATATTGGTCTCTAAGCATATATGGACCTACCAAAACCCATTATGTTAAAAAAAAACAAAAACATAAACAAATCAGAACTTATCATTCCCATTAACTTTATCGTATATCTCCGCGCTTAGCTTCAAACGCATTACGTCAATGATATCATCGCAAAGACCACCTGGACGACTCCCAATTGCAAGATACTCTAGCTACTTCACAAAATAGACATCGCAATCATCTGAATTAAGATTTTGCACTACATTCTTCTGAGCTTGAAGTGAGTTGCCTCTCACTTCTCTTATGCATCGTAGTTGGGACCATTAAGTTTAGAAATACCGAAATCATTATAGTGAAAGGTCTACATTCTTCTAAAATCTCCCTTTTTGAAATCAATGATTGAATGCTACCGTGAACGGGAATAATACCGATCGTCAAGTTCACATCCATGGAAACCCAATGGTTGGTGTTGACGTGGTGTCAAAAGTAGAGATGATCCATGTCAATAAGCCACTTCTTTTCGGTTCTGAAAGCATCATGATATTGACCACTAAAAGCTTTCTTGTACACCTTTTTAAAGGCATAGCTCTTTGGTTCATAACTCTGGTAGTCTCGGACCCCAGAGTTTACGAACCAATGGTTTAGAAAGGCAATCCTCAACTTAAACGGAGATGAGTTGCGCATGGACCCCTTTTGGAGCATATATGTTGTAGAAGCAATGTGATATTATAAACAAAACATGTTATTAGCTTTCATAGTGGAGCATATACATTGAAAAAGCAATGTGTTGTTACAAATATATAAATACTTTCATTAAGTACAATGTGGCAGCAAGGTTAGATTGTAAGTACCGAGTCACGCAACCATATATAATCATATGATTTCAATTGATCTCCAAGTGTTATTAGCTTTAGGTATAAGTCTATGTTTGTCCTAAGAGTCCCAATCTCGTTTACGGGCCTGAAATCAGAAATGATAAAATCTTAGCAAATCATACTACATAAATGATAAACACTTAAAATGAGAAACATCATCCTTACTCATCATTTTCATGCAATCCATTAACATCTTGAAGTTAACGTCTTCCAACTTATCCAACGGATCATACATTGTAGGTGACAAACCTTCACTGTTAGTGATCCTCCTCACAGTGGAGTCTTAGTTAGTTGTTGGCTTTCTTTTTTGTAGAGGCAGATTTTTATCCTTAATTTTCTCCACCATTGCATCTAGAAGTTGTCCACAATTAACGGCCCTAGCTTGATCAATAGGATTGGACCACATATCCTCAGATAAGGATATGTTTTTAAGGGTTGGGATGCCCTCAATCTTTTATTTTTTTTGAGGCAGCTTATTCCTACCAACCTTCTTGCCATCAACCCTCTTCCCAATATCCTGCTTCTTTAAAGGTGTCTTTTGTTTAAAAAGATTTACAACTTCGGCAGTCATCTTCTCCTTCTTCTTGTAACACTTCTTCACGGTTGATCTTTTCTTGTTTTTCACCACAAACTGAACTAGAGGTTCATTTTGTGATGTTTTCTTTGTTTGGACCGTTCAGGACTGGCAAAAGAATAGCATCCTAATCTCACTAAGAAATAATAAAGAATTTCAGAAAGCAACAAAATTTGCAACTTACAGGTGCATTACTTCCAACCTCTTCTTCTACATGTTTCTCCGAGTTTTTTATCTTAACTCTCTTAGTAGCATTAACATTTTCTCTCAAGAAATTAATTTCTTCCTACAAAGTGGTAATCTTAGTGTTGAGATAGGCTTCTACAATTTTTCCCACCCTCTCACTGATGCTCACACCAATTTACTCCACTTTCGAAGTAAGGTTCTTTATTGTTTCCCTGAACGTAAATAAAGCTATGTCTTTCACATATGACTTACTCCTTTTTTCTTCCTGTAACTGAGAGCTCATAGTCAAAAAAATATTAAAACACAAAGTAAATTTATTCTTAAAACACAAAGACAAAAGTAGACTTAGAACACAAAGACATAAACCCTTTGATTAAAAATACTTGTGGCCGCACATCAATACTACAATTGGCTCCATCAACTTTAATCCACTTGATGTCCTCATTTCTTGTCACTGGATCACTACTATCCGTCACATATGATTTTCTTTTCTTTGTATTCTCTGTCACTAGACCCCAAGTTGTGGCATCAAGCTTGTATCCGAGGATGTCTTGAATTAACATTTTCAAAGCTTCATCTTCAATGCGCATATCCCAACAGGGATACATGTCAGCTATTTCCCTTTGAACACAATGGCACACATGGACCTGAAACACAAAATCGGATGAATTAAGCACAAGGCTATCAGTACACATATACTAATTCCAAGAGAGTTTTAAAATAATTTATACCTTCCCAATATTCTATCTCATCATAAATGAAAATTTCAAACTTTATACGTTTACGTGATTCGCGCCATGAGAGAAGAGGTACTTGGTTTCCTTCTATTATATTCCTGTACTTTTCACCAATGCCTATGACTGATTCATAGATCCATAGTTGCAATATATGAATATCCGTGAAGTGTATACGACAAAATTCCTTCATAGCTAACTATTTTAATCGAGTCTACCATGCTGGTAAATGCTACACGCCCCCACGAGTGTCTTTCAGATCTGTCAGAGTCTTATACTAACTTTGCAGTCTCTAATGGAATCCTACTACTAGGAGATATACCACAAACACATATTGCTGACAAGCAGAAACACCCGAGCAGCCCCCTTTTCTCAAATGGCCATTCCCTAACATCTACAAAAAAAATCTTGCAACTCACTAAATTTAGGACATACTATATGAGAAACATTTAACTTGCCCCAGAATGGACGATGGTCTATTTCTATAGGTGCTTGACCATCAAGTGATTCATAATTCATGCATGCATACATTCAAAAGTGATGTGTTAACAAACCAGGAAGATGAAATCATCATGTTGTAATAAGTTATCAACTAAATAGCTAACCTGTGATCTCAACAAACTTGTGAAGGGAGAATCTATCAGGTTGTCCTCCAATGATCGACCATAGCTTATGTCTGCTACTGACTTCCATCTGACTGATGAGAAAGAAATGGACAAGCTTAGCTCACTAAATATACTCGATGTCCTTAAGTTTTAGTATAACTCCAATAGATGATTCCTTCAAGTAATTCCGCACGTCTCTTCTGACAACTTCTTTAACTAGGAGAAAGAAGAGAAGTAACAGTTGTGGTTCATGTTCCTGCCTTGAAGGGGAAATTTTCCTAGCTAATAACGTCTAGGAGGATATATTCTCTCAGCGGATGATGAACCCATACCTATGAGATAATTGGAAGATAAGTTAGCAAATCACTCTACAAAAGATTGTTAAATACGACACAGTTTAAATCTCAAATGAATTCTGGAAATCAAAACTAAACCAACAACTATACGATATTGAGATATTCAGACATGTAAAGCTAAATAAGCGACAAATCGATATTAAGATAACCATAACACAAGTGAAGCTCTTACAGGAAACGAAGAACAAAAAATTCATGAGTTGATTTGTTTTCTCCGATATTCATATTATTCCAAGGGATTACAAAAAGATTCTGAAATCATATGGATTATGACAGTGAACCCATAAATCGAAGGACTCAAATTTCAGAAGCATACATGTAAAGTTAAACAAGTTTCTGAAACAAAATTAGACATGTAAAGCTTTAAGCAGCAACAAAGACATTATTTTCAGTTTCAAACTAAGCAAAAACCTATCACGACAAAATCCAATTACCCATCAAATGGATTGTACCATTCAATTTTATAGAACCCTTTGATCACCTCCATAAAAATCAATAGAAATCAGTCACATAAAACCCAGGGCAAAACAAAACCAGTTACCTTAAAAGGAAGAGCCCTCCGACCAACTTTTTGCAGTTCTTCAATAGCGACATACATCCAACTGTGAGGGTTTGAGACAGCTGATTTCAGTCCTCCAGAAAGAGTTCCATCACCAGCACTTCTTCAATGGCAATGTCCAATATGGTTAAAGGTTTTGAGTCAAAGGATCTTGGTGGGGATGAAGAGAAGTGATTGCAATAGGGGGTGTTCGTCTAATCATTTCTTAAAAAATTGGTGCTATTCTAAGTAATTTCTTTTTTTTTTAAGTGAAATTATTTCATTTCAATTAATTGATTTGAGAAGTAAAAAAAATACATACACACCAATAGAGACTATAATAATGAATCAACAATCAAATAAAAGTACAGTAAAAGCTCAGAAGACCCTAATAGGCGTCCAATAAAATCCTTAAGAAGAATCAAATTTAAACCCTAACATAACCAATATAGTGTCAAAACCAATGGAAACACTCTAAAGACCACATTGTCGACCTTAAAATCCGGCAACACTCCGTCGATCTTCTGGTCTGATAAAAAAATCATGTCGATAACATCAAAATACGCCAAAGCTCGAAGACAATAATGACCAAAAGCCAATAGCCACCAACGTCCGAGAATAACACCAAAACATATCTAATTTAGAATTCGAAACAAACCTAATCCATAAAAATGAAAAAGAAAATAAAAAGACAGGGAAACCCTGAAGGGATTGACAATAGTGGATCACCAACCACCTATCCCTAAATCGGAGATAAGACAAAGACGAGGTTGGCGGTTAGAGTTTTTTAGAAAGAAGAAAACTTTGTTTTGTTAGTCAATGAGAAATTATTTCATGTTAAGGGGACAACTTGAAATTGTTGACAAAACTAGCCAATTGTATTGTATCCCACACTGGTAGTTTGAGAAAATGTATAAAGTAAAGAGTTAGTTCAAATTTTGCACGTCAATTTTTGTTATAACCTCTAGTGGGTTACCAATAAACTCTCCCTCTCTGTGAAGTCTCTGATTGAGAACTGAAAGGGAGTTGTGTTTGTCACAAGTTGAAACAGTTGATCGTTGTTCCCATCGAACATCGTGTGAGCTGTCATAAAGAGGTGCTGTGGTTGTGAAGACACAAAGGGAATATTCAGTATCTATTAAAATCAGGAAAAAAAGAAGATTTGAATAGGTATAACTATTGAAGGCCAAGCTAGAAGATCTCAAGATCCATCCAATAAAAAGGGGCTTAATGAGATTCTTAGGGTCAACCAGAACGATAAAGAAAAGGCTTAGAGAGCAATTCTTTTTCAGAGAGTATGTGTACCCTGTTTAGTGAGCATAACAGAGAGAGATAACATAGAAAAATATGTTCTCTTATTTCCTTAGAGTAGAAGTCTCAGGTGAAAAATTAGGAAAAAGTCTTGGGGTTGTGTAAAATCAATCAAGAGAGTTGTAAGCTTCGTGATTCAATTTTTACTTAAGTGTGTCTCGGTCTGACAGAGTTTGAAGATATAGACATCATGTCGAACCACGTTTATTCTTGTGTGCATTATCCATCTCCGATTTTTCAATGGGTATCAAAGCAATCGTTTGAACCAAGTTGTTACTCAACACATGTGAATATTTTAAGAAGGAGATGGACTCATTAGGAGATATTATCATTGCGCAGCGAATCTCTATTTTGAAAAAGGTTTAAGAAGCCTTTCAAGAGAAGCCATAGTTCTGATGAAAAATTTGGTGCTAAAACAGATGAATCTGCAGCTGAAACAAAATAATTTGCTGCTGAAACAGAAGAATATGCTGCTTAAACAGAAAAATCTGCAGCAAAAATGCAAAAAGATTCATCATATAATGATAACAATGATGATGAAGACATTGATATGAAGGTGAGATTTCGAGAGTTGTTTGATAACGAGAAACTTCTTTGTGAAGAAAATTTGAAGTTGGATGAAGAAAAGTTGTCTCTGCAAGTCTTAAACGAGAGGTTGAAAGAAAAAATTAGCTATAAAATTGAGAAGAATGAGGATCTCATGTTATATTTGGTCGAAAAAAGGAAAAAAATTTACCTGTTTAATAGTGGAACAAAATATCTGAAATAAATTCTCTCAAGTGGAAGGGTAGACAAATTAAATTTTGATCTTGGTTACAATAGAGAACAAAACTTTACAAAGATTGATTTTTTTTCCGTTCTAACATCTCGCTATATATTCAGGGTGAAATGAAGAAATCTACTTAAGAGATTGATGACAATATCACTCAGCAAGTTCAGAACACAAAGAAAACTCATGCATATTGGATGAAAGTCAACCAAGAGAACTTGCATCTAATAAAAGATAATTCAATATTGAATAAAGAATTTGGTTTTGGGAAAAGAGAAAAGAAAGATGTGTGAACAAGAACTTGTTAAAACTAAGAAGACTCTCATACGTAACACTGGCAAGAAGGACCTGGAAAAAGTTGTGACCATAAGAAGAAGTGGAAAGTTCAGTCATGATTTTGGATATAGAGATGATACGTCTATGGTTAAAACCAAATTTATTGACTGCAACAGAGGGAACAAAACATAATCTCTTCATGCATATTTTCAAAAAGTTAAAAGTACAAGAAAAGATACTCGTGCATGCTACTACTACTGGAAAATAGGCACATTAAGAAGTATCGTTACAAATTCAAAGCCAAAGTGAGAAGGTTGATAAGGAAACAAAGGTGTTATCCATATTTTGGTGATACCTTGCGTGTTTTTGTGATGAAAATGGATATATATCAAGGACATATTGTAGCTTACACTTTAATGAGCTCAACTGAGAGTCAGCCATGTTATTTTGATAGTGAATGCTAACAAGCGTATGGGTGGCTATCGAGAACCTCAAGGAGTTCACAGTGAAATTGAAGAAAACAAAGTGAAAGTTTATGAAGAAGGGAATAACAATCAGAAACACGTTATCGAAAAGCTCAATCCAGGAGATCTGATGAATACAGAGAAAGGAAACAATGATCTCATGGACCTTCGGGATAAGAATCTAGAAACTAGAGCTTTTAGTGTTCAAAATTTGCATGTCTATAGTCTACTGGAACAGATTGTTATGTGTTTAGTAAGTCTGCCAGATCTCTGATGAACATCAAGTTAATGTCAACGAGGGATGAAGTAGTGTTATCTCAGGTCATGTCTAAGATTATTCACCTAGAAGCACTAAAGCCTATGATTCATTATGTGTGGACAATTTTGAATCTCAAAAAGAGTGACTCATATCATAATTTAAGTGGTTTTAGTAATAGGAACGTGATAAGAAGCATAACGAAGCGAGGTGGAGTGTCTATGACAAAATATGAGGTTGTGATGTTGTTATCAACATTGCTGATGTTTAAGTTTTTTTTTTTAAGGAATGGATCCAATCAAGTATGAGATAATGAAAAGATATGGTGGTTTGAAAGGTTCAGTTTGAAGACTTTGAGTTGAAGGGGAAGGTTTGAAATTAAGGGGGAGCTTTATGAAGTATTTATCTTCCTACCTTCATGAAGATTTGATGGCACTTAACTAGTGTGAAAAGTTATGATTTAATACAAAAAAGCTTGAGTTGAAAAAAATCAATAAAAAAGGAGGAGATTGAAAAGAAGTTGTGTTTGTGACAAGTTGGAACACATGATCCGTGTTCCAACGGGGCATCCTGTGAGCTGTCATAAAGAGGTGATGTGGCTGTGAAGACACAAAAGAGAATATTTAGTATTTATACAAATCAAGAAACAAGAAATTTTAAATAGGTATGACTTTGAAGGCCAAGATAGAAGATCTCAAGACCCATCGAATAAAGGTGGGGTTTGATGAGATTTCTAGGGTTAGCTGAAATGTTATAGAAAATTTTTAGAGAGCGTTCTTCTTGGAGAGAGTGGTTGTACTCTGTTTTGGTGAGTATAAGAGAAAGATAGCATAGAAAAACATATTGTATCGTCTCTGTTTGGTTGTAGTAGACTTTACACGTTATAAGCTAAGAGAACGTCTTAGTGTTGTGTTAAACCAAGAGATTTCTAAGCTTCTTAATTCGATTATTAATAACACATGTATCGATGTGACCGTGTTTGAGGATGTAGGTACAAGGCCGAACCTCGTTAATTCCTGTGTGCATCATCCATCTCCGCTTTTCCAGGAAGATCTTACAAGCTAAGCATCGTTATACCCTTCTTAATGCAGTCGAACTTTACTTTTCATTATCTCATGTTATAGCTTCTAATGAACTATCTCTTTGGTTCATATGTAACAGACCTCACGCCTTCTGACATGGTTCTGCTCAATTGCGAAGGCTTATTGGATCTCAAGCTATGTCGGTTCATCGGTGTCTGCCGAGCTTCTAACTCCAACATCCAAAGAGAGTAAAAAGAAAGAACAACTTACACCTCTTTTTGAGTAAAGAAAATTGTGGTGGCGACATATTCATGCATTTTATCCTTTTTGAGATGTAATCGTGTAATTCCTGACATTGCCCCATGGATATTTTTCATATGTCCTTTTATTTGGAGAAATCGCCCGTATTGCTAAATTCCTTCGTTTAGGAGAGAGATTCTCAGTCATATCTTTCTTTAAGAAAAGTGATTATTTTGAAGTTTCAAGTGATCATAAGACACCAAACATCATGCACTCTAGATTGATAATACAAACTCTAAGTAGGAAGTCTAAGATTTCATTCTATATTTTTGGATCCTCCGATATTCCGGCGGTAGTAATCATGTGGTATAAGAGATATGATATTCAAATATATTATAATCCATTATTCTGGCTCGCTCTTTCAAGATCATAAATGCCGAGAAAGTTTCCTTTCTATTTTCTTATATCTCTTTAGTATTCTAGATTTAACATAAAAGGCTTCTCTTTCTTCATATGTTTTTACTTCAAAGTTTATTTCCCTTATTCTAGGTGTCTGTTCGAGCCAGACTTTCTACTAGAGTTTTTCTATGTCAGGCAAAGATAATGATATTCAAGGATAATAGGCGCCGAGAATTATCTCTTGTCCTAATCATGATAACCCTTTTTCTGGGATTGTAACCACTGAGACTTTAAAGTTTCAGACGTGGTAATGGTGTTTGTTTTGTTTGGTAAGGAGCCATCGATTATCTTCCTGCACCAACAATGGATCAACTATCTATTTTTATCGTTTTCAGTCGTTGTACCTTTAATATCCTATGTATATTATCTTACTTGTATGTCAATGTAACAATTTTTTGCATTCACCTTTGTAAGATCGACGAGTCATGATGGTTGCTCAATAGAGGAGATTCATTCTTTTTTAGTGAAAATGGTTTCGATGAAAAGAAAATGGTGGATCTAACTTTAGTGTATAAAACTTCTCTCGCCATTTATCTCCCCTTACTCCTCCTTGAAGGCGATCTAATAAAGCTTCTCCCCTTTGGCCCAGTGGGTATTGCGCCCGAGTCGAGAGTATCCAGTCTCCTTTGCTTGTTCTGTCATCCTTTCATCTTCCTTCTCTTTATTCCAATATGCTCAATCCTTGGGTCGGTGGTGGTTTTGGGATTTCTGGACTGCCATGACATATCCAAAACCTAACTCGACGTCGTGCTGCTGGTGTGACAGCGAGGTATGGAGATGAAGCAGATGAAGGGTTGGGTCGACTTTTCTGGTGAGATCTGAGGGTGAGCCGTCAGATCTGGTGGTGTTTTGGGTCAATATATGTATCTCGGGGGTGGAGGAGCTTTTCTTGTGTTAGGGAAAAGTCGGGTTGTCTAGTATACACGTCTCCTTGCATAGCATAAGCTCAGTCAAATCATCAATCATTTTATTTAGGTACAAACTCAAATCTCCACTTTTCTTTGTGTATATGTGGTAGGAGAATGTTTATATCTACTATAATAGTTTGAATGCCTCCCCCAGAGTTCTGTTTGGGTTTCAAGCCTTTGGCCTTTGGTGGTTCGCTTCTCATTCGTGTGGGCCTCTGATTTCTATCTATGGCTTGTTCATTGGTTTGACTATTGCTTAGGTTCGGCGCTCGAGCTTCTGGTTATTTTATAGAAAATTGCGATGGGTGAAGCTTCGTATTGAGAAATTATGCTACCTTTGTCTGAATCTTACGGGTATGTCGGATCCAGACTTTTTTTGTAAAGGGTTGTGGAGCTTTAACTCAATTGCATTTGGCCTTGGGATATTCGATTGTCAACCTTGATCTTCGTTGTATGCTGAGGTTGTGGAGAGCCATTTTCTCGTGGCTTTGATTAGTCGAAGCAATATAAGGAGTATCGGTTTGCTCGGTTCCAAACTGGAGCATTATAAGAAGTCTTTTTTTAAATTCAAATAATGTCGGTTAACGCTTTCCCGTTTATTTATGCTTTCTATCTGGCTAGCTTTTCTTTTAGGAGTTTTTGTGTTGTTTTATGTAGATTGTTTTAGGAGTTTTTGTGTTGTTTTATGTAGATTGTTTGTAATTGATTCGGTTAAGTTTTTGTTTTAAGTTTTTAGTACTCGATGTTTGTATCATTTTTTTTGACTCGAAGGTAATGTGTATCTTGTCGGTTTTTGGCCTTTATCGGCTAAGTGTAAGATTCGGTCCAAATTAATAAATTTTCTAGATGGAAAACTTTAGTATATAGAAAGATATTAGACCCTTTTATCTTCTAACGATACTTCGAGAGCATTAATCCCCAAAGTTCCAAAAAAAAAAAAAAAACCTTGCCTAAAAGCTTGGCTAGAGCGTGAGAAGAAGGATCTGAAATTGGAGATTGAATTTCGAACTGGAATCTCGTATTTGTTTTCCCGGTGAACAATTAGTTGACGAATGGAAGAAATAAGATCGGCGATGGAGCAGCAGATGGATCTCATGGCGGATCTGGTCCAAAAGGTCTCGGGAGAGCTCCGGACAGGGTTACAACCTGCTTACGAGAATTTCATGGGTTTCTTCCACGCCATTGATTGGAAGGTAATGAATCTGTTTGGGATTATTAGGGTTGTGATTCAATACACTACATATGAGTTTGTTTCTGTTTACTCATTTGCAGGAACCTTGGATCATGGGATTAATGGTGTTTCATGTTATGTTTCTACTGTTGACTCTTCTTTCTAGAAGGCATCTCAACTTCCATATGTTCCTCTTCTTATTGGCATGTAAGTTCCCTTTTTTTTTTGTTTTTGTCGATTATTACACCCAAGACTTTGTGACCTGAGCATGGTTGGTATCTCTTTATAATTCACAAGTTGAGATTGTTTTCGATCTTATCATCTTTCCTAGGCGTTGAGTATTAATAGAATTATTAAGATGGACAAATGATTTACATGGGTCTATATGTTGGTAGTTGTTACATGCTCCAATCAGAAACTGAGAAATGACATTATCTTAGGGTGACCATCAACCTCTCTATGGCCTGGATTAGTAATAAATGCCCTCAAAACCATACGAGGAACAATGCACTCACTATGCCATTATATCCTAATATTTACACTGCTCTTTGCTACAAGATATCATACCTCTAAGTTCTTAAAACATATCATAGGTATGTTTGAAAATATGTTTGAGAATGATGATGTGATTTTTCTTATCTTGCAGTGGCTGGGGTATACTTTGCAGAGAGTCTCAACCGGATCTTAAGAAAAAATTGGAAGAGCTTCTCAGCTCAAAACTACTTTGACCCCCACGGAGTCTTCCTATCGGTTCTCTGGTCAGGGCCACTTCTTGTCATTGCAATGATAATCCTGGTATGTGTTCATCAATGCTCATCTCTCTTTCTTTTCCTTCTTTGCATAATATAATATAAGGAGCCACTGATTTTCATGAAACCAGATTTTGTTCCATCTACATCCTTAATTTAGATTGTCGGAAAAGACAAAAAATATACTTTGATTGAAGAAGAGACCACAGTCCTCCCATGTCTGAGAACTTGAGGATCTGTTTCTCTTCTTATTGTTAAGAACTGTGATATGCGATGCTTTGTAACTTTTAAGCATGTTTATAGTTGTAAAACATACTCATGATCAGGCAGGGTATCACATGGTGATAGGATCAAAGCTAATCATGTACAATTGTGATGTGGATTTAATCACATGGATAATTCTGTTCAATTTGTTGTGTGTTTTGACAGGTAAACACACTCTTTTCGCTTTGCTACCTAATCGTGAAATGGAAAAGAGCTGAGCTCAGGCATCGTGCAAGGCTTGCTCGCGCCAAGCAGGAATAGATCCCTCTCTTCTTCTTTATTTTTTTTTATAATCAGATCCTTTATTCGCATTTACGTACTTCGCAGTGCTAGAAACTGTGTCCTATTATGTATTTCGTTTTGAACCGAACCAAACCAGATTATTCTATTTCCGTTTGTTTTGGTTAAGTTTTGAAACCGGGAATTGAATAATAGCGGTCCTCGATATCGAGAGTGAGCAAGTGTTACAAGGTTTACGGGCATCTTCATCGGTAGTATCAGCCTGAGCCTCTTGGACCTTGCGGTCTTGGTAATTAAATTATAAAATGTCGTTATATGTTGTAGCAAAATTATAATTAACTAAATTGGTACATGTATCAACTCTTTAAGTTTACAAATATGTATAAATAAATTTTCTATTTTATAAAATTTAAATATTAAATATGGTGATTCTTTTGTAAATGATTGGATTATTGCATGTATCATTAAAGAGAATTTCTAGCTTAAAAGAGAGCTTCTAGTTTGAATTTATTAAAGAAAGCTTCTAGTTTGAATCCTTTGATTTACCGTTCTTCGAGCTCAAGAAAGAGCTTCTAGTTCGAATCTATTATTTGTTCTATTTTCAATGTTTTAGTGGTATGAGAGTGTATCGGACTTGAACCATCCCTGCAATCAAAGCTCCATCATCTAATTTCAAATCAGAGAATCATAAATAAGATCACTCTGAGTGTTCATGTCAGCAAATATATGAGAGAATGAAACTCTAAAACACAAGGGAGTAAAGATTTGTGTTGTTCATCGTGTAGATTAACCTACGATTGAAGAACCTAAGTAAGAGTCTAATGGATCTTTACTCGACATTGTGACATAGTCAAATCTAGATATGTTCGTAAAATCGTTGGCTCACTACAAAACAACAAAATTTTAATGCCGACAAAATTCATTGCTAATTCATCGTAAAAACTTATTGTAACATTTTCAAATCTAGATATGTTCGCAAAATCGTCGGTTCAGTACAAAACAACAAATTTTAATGTTGACAGAATTCGTCACTAGTTCATTGTAAAACAATTGTTACGACGAATTAGCGACAAAATAAAGACTGTGGTTAACCGGTTGGTGATAACAATTCGTCGTTAATTCGCTGCAAATAGAAGAAAGTAAAAGTATTAGTTGGTAATGATCATAACCTCGACGATAATTAACGACGAATTAACAACGAATGACTTTCGACGTAAAATCAACATTAAGAGGATGAACATTTCTATCTATTTACGACATCTTAAGATGAAATTGTGATTATATTTTCCATTGACTTAACAACGGTACATTCATTTAAAAATTTTGTAATAACATCGTCGTTAAGTATTCTGTATATTCGTTGTAAAGTTGACGCTAATTAACAACGAACTTGTGTCGACCTTCGGCGGTATATTTTCATAAATTAATAATGTTTTTGTAATAAATTTTTTAATACGATTGTCGTTAATTCGTCGTTAATTTGCAACGACATTACAACGTATATTTAAATTTAATAAAATAAACTATATACAAAATACTTAAAAATAAATTAAATAAAATTAAATTCATACTTAACAAGTATATATAAAATAAAATAAAATTATATATAAAATAAATTTTATACATATAAATGTAAAGACCATTTAAAAAAATTAAAGATCATTGTCCCCCAAAACAAAAACTAAAAATGTCGATGTTGCTGCAGTTTCTGATCTACACTCCGTCTGGGTCGACGAAGGTTGGGGATCTTGTCTGGTAGATGGTGGAGTTTCGCGTATACTCTACAAAGTCTGTTAGATCCAGGTTGTTCATTGCGATGTTATCGGACAAAGCGATGTAGCTCGTGAATTGTCGATCATAAGCCGCATGAGTTGTTCCTATCACGATCTCAGCATGAGCGCCTTGAAGCTCATTCTCCATAGTTGTCCGATCTGGAAAAGTGGTGATCATTTTTGACGACGAAGAACCTGGAACGTCATGAATCGATTTTAATCTCAAAATTCTCGTTTTCTATTTGGGAGCAACCTTAAACGAGAAACACATAATTACATATTAGAAATTAGTATTAAATAAGTTAGAAAATTATAAAGCACAAGAAGATACCTCTCCGAAGATCTTATTCGAACTTTGGAGTCGTAATGCAACGATAAATTGAACGGAACTATCTTCAGATGATAGGTTAGCCTATTGAGTCTTAATTTTTTCGGCCTTGACGATCACGTCATTGAAGATCTTCTCAGATCGAACATCAACAAAAGTGTCATTCTTCTTTTTGTGAGTCTTCTTTAAATTTTTGCTAATGGGTGGCAACTCACCTAACTTATTTGCCTGTTTTTTTTTTTACGTCAAAAGTCTTTATATTAATGATGATAATCGTTAAGATACAGAGAATGTATAAAAGAAGGACAATGTTCATATAATTGCCATGGTTCCTCACGTTTGAGAATTTCTTTGGCTAAAGCATCCGCGCAGTGGTTGGCACTACGCCTCTTGTGGCCAAAGGAAATGACATCAAAGTTATGACTCCATGCCTTAACCGTATGAATATAGTGCTCCAAGCGTAGGTTAAGGGCTTGCTGATGAAGTAGGTTGTTAATGACAAGGTTATCGCCTTCAAACATAACATTCCGATATCCAAGCGACCAAGCAGCCTGCATGGCCCATATTAAGGCAGAGAGCTCTGCTTCCTCCACCGTGTACCGGCCTTGTGATTTTCCCATTCCCGCCTGAAGGCAGGATCCAGTAGCATCCCGTATTATCCATCCTAACCCAAAGACATCAGATCCGTTTATGTGAGAAGCATCATAATTACAGAGAACACGTCCCACCGGAGGTTTTGTCCAACTGGAGCGATTGCTGCATGTGTGATGATCAGAAGAGGGTTCGGTGGTGGGTGGCATAATGTGACTCCATTCATACGAGTCTTCCAAAATTCTTGTTACGGTGTCTTCCGGAGAGATCAGATGTCTGTTGAACAAGAGATCATTACGTGCTTTCCAGAGTCGCCAAAGCGTATAAAGTGTAGCAACCCGGTTGTCTCGCCGTACATTCTTATCTCGGTGCAGTGTAAGCATGTATTTGAGCTTTTCATTAACAGTGAGCGAAGTGTCGTTGATGGGGGCAATATTTACGCCAAGAAGTCTCCAAACCGTGTTTGCATATGGACATGAGAAAAGAACATGATCGTCTGTTTCTTCCTGGTCACAACATCGAGTGCAGAAAGGGTAGACTAGGATGTGCCGTCTTCGCAGGTTGGACGCGAACCCGATCGCCTTAGAACTCACTCGCCAGAGAAAGTGTCTAATTTTAGGAGCTACGTCTGTAGCCCAGATTTCCGAAGCCAACGCCTTATCTGAAGCGAGCGGTGGTTGGGACAAAGGAGTAGATGAAGATTGATGCGCCGCTAGCCAATATCCTGACTTCACAGTATAAAGACCATTCAGATTATAAACCCACATATAAGAATCTGTTTTACTAGGAGACGGGAGGAGTAGTTTCCGGATAAAGCGATGGTCATGTGGGTCAATATAGCGGAGGAGGGCCGCCTCATCCCATGTGCCAGTTTCGTGGTGAATGAGATGCGTAACCTTCATGAGTGGGTCGGTTGTTGGTAAAAGAGTTGGGGCTCGTGGAGGGTATGTGGGGAGCCAGTGTGATGAACCTACCGTGGCTAACTCTCCATTTCCTATTGTCATACAAAGACCCCGTTCGAGTAGGTTTTTTTCCACCACTAAAGATTTCCATCCGTAGATAAATTTAGAAAATTATAATAATTATTCAATTAATAACAAAAATTTAGTACCATCTATATATGAACTCCAGTGAATGAAGTCTACCTGAAGGGATGCGACTTCGCTCGTTTGCCATCTGGACCAAGTATCAATAGGGAGATAGAACACTTCACCATAACTGCCTGACAGTGAAGATCAGTCGAACACCTAATAAGACCACACCATACCAGATATGACATGAAGGTTGACTTCACATCACCCCCCTTCTTCTTCCACTTGTCCTTTCAATCTGAGAGAATGTTAGCGAGGCTTTTCTTTGTCCTCGCGTACAATGCTTCCGTAACTGGCTCGTCGAAGGAACTATTCTAGTGCCACTTTTGCTGAAAAAACGTTACAAATATAATTTAAAAAAAATTTATTGATGATGACATTTTAGGGTTTTGGGATTTTACATAACTACAGAGTTGCTCTGAATTGAGCTATTCATCGCAAAATCCTCATTTCATGGCGATGATTTATCAACGTTCCCTCATTAAGCTATCGTTCAATTTTTCACTAAACCTTTATAAACCACATTTTAGATCATGGTATTGAGTATTTATAGCATTACAAATTATCATCGACGCTTTGAGACAACGATTGAAGAGTTTTTTTTAAAAAAAATAGTACTTATGTAGTTTGTGATGCATTTTATGAACTTAAAAGTTTGAATTTATATTAAAAGTATCCATATTTATACATTTGAAAAATTATTCATTTTTATATATAAGTTTCTTACTTGTATGTACTAAGATGCTTCTAATAAGAAACTTATAATTTTTTTAGTGTTTTTGTTTTGATTTAAAGTTTAGGACCTACAGTCTCAAAGTCTTCGTAAATAATATATTTTATCATAAAGGCGTTGTAATTTACAACGAATTTACAAAAATTATCTAAACTTATATTGTTGGGGAAAATAAATCATCTTTGTCTTCAAGGCAGAGAACCTTGCTCAGGCGACCAAAGAGCAACGCCAAAAAAAATCACACCAAGGATACGGAAAATTCGGCTACCGCGACCAGGGACAACGTTAGTGACAAAAAAGGAACGATTCCCCTTTTATTTCTCCGGATATCTACGAGAGCTCCATTGAGCGAGAATGTAGGGAAACATTCCTTATATTCGAGATTCTTATTAACTTCATCAATCTACACGATATCAATAGATATAGACAAATCGATACACTCTTACACATTGACCAAGACATAGCGGCGACAATAGACCTAGGGTTCCAATCGTTATCTATTGTACCCTTGTCTGTTCTTATTCGATCAATAAAGAAATTTCATTCTCCGTTGTTTACCTTGCTTGAATCTTTATTTTTCGTAGTGGCACAAATATCCCGACCAAAATTTACTCTAACAGTTTGGCGATAGACAGACAGAGGGTGCTAATCCATAAACTACATGACAATGAGCAGATTCGAGCAAACCTCCAAAGACGACGAATATATCTCCACCATCACTGGCTGATCGCATGTGGAAGAGATTTCTCGTATGTCTACGGCAACCACCGTTCGGCGTACTCACCGAGATCTCTGTGAGAAGAATCAACAACAATAGACCGATTGAAACGGAGATTAGAGCTTCTCTTCTCTCATAACAACCCAATCAACTCTCCATCATGACACATTGGTCATCACTTGGGCCATCAAAAATTGTCATATGAAGAGAATACTGGCAGACAACGACAACTCAACAAATATATTATTTGCAGGGGCGCTCTCGAACTTGAAACCGGAGTAAGATGCCATGATAAAGAAGATAATCTCACTGGTCGGATTCAATGGCAAAGGTAAGAGGATCGTAGGCGAGATCATACTATCAGTCTATGCGGTGCGACTATGCCGACCAACCAAGTTCCTCGTGGTTGACTGTGCCTCTTCCTACAACGCGATAGTAGGATGACCCTAGATCCACGACATGAAGGTAGTACCATGTACCCTTCACTAGACCATCAAGTTCTTTACCCCGTGATGAGTAAAAAAAAATCGGTGGAGAGCAGAGAGAAGCAAGAGCGTGCTACCCAAATACCATCGAAGAGATTCCACGAAACAAAGGGCAAGAAGAGTTGCCTTTCGACTCATAGACTTCTCAAGATCCAACTCCGCTGCTTTGTATGGACCCATGATGACATGCCATGGATTGATCCAGAGGTTATTGTGCATAAGTTATATGCGGACCCTCATCATCCCACACTCAGGCAGAAGAGTAGACATTTTGCACCAAAACATGACGAGATTATCAACAATGAGGTGCATAGCTTGCTCGACGCATGATTCATAAGAGAAGTACGATGTCCATACTGGCTAGCCAACATAGAGGTAGTACAAAAGAAAAACAAGAATCGAAGAGGCTGCATCAACTTTGCCGGTCTCAATAAGGCCTGCCCCAAGGATCTGTTCTCTCTGTCTCATGTAGACAAGCAAGTTGACGCCACATCATGACATCAACCGATGAGCTTCATGGACGTATTCAATAATCATAACCAGATCCTGATGCATCCGGGTGACCAAGAGAAGACAACTTTTATGACGTCCAAATGCATCTATTGTTATAAAGTGATTCCTTTCGAATTAAAGAACACTAGATCAACTTATCAATGCCTTGTGATCTTGATGTTCGCTGGTCAAATAGGATGAACTATGGAGGTCGATATCGACAATATGTTGGTCAAATCCCCTAGAATTAAAGGATAACATTGTCCACCTTCAACAAGCCTTCTCTACCCTACGGAAGTACAACATGAAGCTCAACCCCAGCAAATGTTCCTTCAGAGTATGCTCTAGGAAATTTATGGGTTACACTATAACATATCAAGGAATAGAAGCCAACCGTGAGCATATAAGAGCCATTCATGCCATAACTTCCCCCAAGAAACTCCTCGGAGGTCCAAAAGTTGATGGGGAGAATGGCGACCCTAAGCAGATTCATCTCTCGACTTTCTGACAAGTCGCATGCCTTTTTCGAGGTGCTAAAGAAGCGAAAATCCAAAGATTTCATATGGGACGCAAAGTGCGAAGCAGCTTTGACCACTCTAAAGGAGTATTTTACCGCTTCACCCCTGCTATTGGAGCTTGTAGATGGAGAAGTAATATTGCTGTATTTCGCCATATTTGAACATGTTGTCAGTGCAGTGCTAGTCAAGCAGAATCCAGTGTACTACATTAGTAAATCCTTGCTAGATGTCGAGACACAGTACAATTACTTGGAGAAATTCTCTCTGGCCATGATCGTTGCGGCGCGAAAACTTCAGCCATATTTCCAAGCACATCAGGTGGTGGTGATTACATCGCTACCTATCAAAGGAATGCTTCATAGACCCGGGTTATCGCGAAGGTTGGCAAAATGGACTGTAGAGTTGGGAGAATAGGAAATAATCTTCAAACCTCCCAACGCTATCAAGTCACAAATGCTCGTTGATTTCATTGTTGAGTTTGCACCTGCAATATAATCATCACTACGAGAAGAAATCAAACGCCATGAAGGTGATATCAGAGAAGAAGAATGGAAGCTATATGTCAACGGTTCCAACAACGTAATAGATACATGGGTTAGGGATAATCCTCATATCCCCCCAAGGCGAGGTAACATCCATAACCGTCAGATTTGCTTCTAAAGCTATAAACAATGAAGCAGAGTACGAAGCTATGATCGCTCGGTCGACCCTAGCCAAGGATCTCAAAGTAAAAAATTTGAAGATATTCAATGAATCATTGCTTATCATCAACTAGACTCAACAAGACTTCCAAGCAAAAGACCCTAGTATGATCTGATACCTCGAAATCGTCAAGGAGATGATCTCTTATTTCCAATTTTGTGATTTCTGACAAATAACCAGGGACCAGGACATCCATGTCAACACTTTGGCCAATTTGGGTTCTGCCTTGGAAATAGTGAAAGAACTCAATGTTCTACTATTTTACTATAATGGCCCACCACTAAAGAAAATTCGATGAGACTCCCAGTTTTGACAGTTAATGAGGAGCGGAGTTGGCCAATTTAGGTTTTGCCTTGGAAACAGTGAAAGAGATCAGTGTTCCACTATTATTACTGTAGTGGCCCACCACTAAAGAAAGTTCGACGAGACTTCCAGTTCTGACAATCCAAGATGAGCGGAGTTGGATGACCCCGACGAGTGCAGGCAGATCAAGAGGCAAGTCGCATGGTTTTTTTCTAGTCCACGACAAGCTCTGTCGAAGATCATTCTCTGGACCTTTCATACGATGCGTCACGCTTGAGTCTGCAAATCTTCTCCTGAGGTATTTACGTAGAGGAGAGTGTAGTGTCCACTCCAGGGGTAGAAGTCTGGTCCTCAAGCTAAGGAGGCCAAGACATTACTGACCTACAATGTCAAGCGACGCGATCAGACTGGCCCGATACTGCAAGTAGTGCCAAGAGCACGCCCATGTATCAAAGCTGCATCCCGAAACCCTGAAGCCCATCAGTGCACCTTTGTTATTTCGAAAGCGGGGCATGGACATTGTATGAAAATTTCCTGAACGTCTTTTTATTGGTAGTTACCGACTATTTTTCTAAATGGGTAGAATCTGAAGCCTTGAGCAAGATCACTACAACAAAATCAAGAGATTCATCATGAGGAATGTTATCACCATATTCTGAGTTCCCTTCTGAATTGTCACTGATAATGGTCCTCAATTCACCAGCAAAAAATTCAAGAAACTATATTCCAAGTGGGACATCAATTTCAGTTTCACGACACTAAGGCATCCCTAATCCAATGGTCAAGTCGAGTCCATCAACAAAACAATAATAAACATCCTCAACCGCCTACTGGACGAGGCCAAATGAATCTGGGTCGATGAACTACCAGGAGTGCTATGGGCTTAATAAACCACAACAAAGAATGCAGTCGAAGAAACACCCTTTTCACTAGTCTACAGAATGGAAGCGATGGTACCCGCTAAAGCGTGTGTAAAAACATATGCACGGAGAACCTCGAGGACGCAGAAAATGACAAGTTGGTTGCTCTGGAATTTGATCTTGTAGACGAATGAGGGAGGCCGCATAAGACCGGAACTGGTGCTACAAGAATGAAGTGACAAGGATTTACAATTGTAAGGTTAGAGCACAAACCTTCCAGGTGGGAGACAAGTTCTGCGCAAGACCTTTGACAATACCCACAATGAAGAAGCTAGGAAACTCGCACCCGGCTGGGAGGGACCTTACAAAAACGTAGATGTGCGTGGATCCGGTGCTTACAATCTCGAGGACGTGCATGAAAGAGATCAGAAGAAAAGCTGGAACACCCTTCATCTCAAAATCTATTACTTCTAATGGGAATCATGAGGGCATTCATAAACATTTGATATTTATCTTTGAATCATTAATATGTGTTGCTTTTCATATACTATGGATTTTTGTTGCTAAAAGTTTACGACCAATAAAGTGTTTTCAAGTTCAATCAGGAACACCAGCAAACACCCCTAAAAGTCTCCATGAGAATCTCAACAATCGACACTATCCCACGCGGGAACAATTCACTACGAGGTAGAGAGTGGCCATCCATGAGGAGGCATAATGCTGCCTCAGCTTAATATTCAGGGTAAAATGATTCTGAAATGCCTAAAAAGTAACAAAAAAAAAAACAAAGAAACCTTGATAAGTATGCTTGCTGATCACTAGCATGCTCCAAAATCCTGCTTATCTAGACGTGGGGAGTGGAAGACTTGATACAGAAATACTCTGGTAGTCCCACCAAATCAAAAATACATGACTCTGAACATATAATACAAGACTATGGTCATACAATACATGACTCTGAACATAAAGGTACATGACTCCGGTCATTAAAAAAAGACATGACTCCGATCGTATTGTGACTCCGGTCACACCAAGGCAAAACACCCACCTTCGTCACATGACCTTGGTCATCCAAGCGACTCTGGTTATAGACACCAAGGCAAACAACCAACACTATGACTCCGGTCACAAATTGCTTATCTAAACAACTCCGGTCATCATAGGGCAATACACTTCATAAAACCTTCAAACTTTCAGGCAAAGTGACTCTGGTCACAAGCGAGGAACAAATTCTCTTCAGCGTGTCTTGGTCCAACATCAAGGAAAGATCCTCAGCAATGACCCCAGTCGTGGGGCAATGAGCAAGTCGCCTACAAACCATTACCAAGGAACTCAGGTAGAACATCTACAATTTGACTTCAATCATTTACATCCTGGCCAAGTACCAGGAAAACCTTAGGAAACCCAAGAAAATGACCCCGGGAAAAACCTTGGTCAAAGATCAAGGAAAGCCTTACATCCTTATAAGAATCGACTTCGGTTAACGCAAGGCTCAGACCCAAATATTAGAGAAATCTCACTTATCTTTCCTCTATTTACTTACAAAAAGTTCAATACTTACCCCACCTTGGTCACGTGCCAAGAAAGGGACTCTACTAACAATTTCTATTATTGCCAAAGGTTTTTCTCCAAAGTTGCAGTTAACATTCAATGCAAAGAGAAACACAAATCCATGTCAAAGAATCCAAGGTATGTACAATCATCAAAAGAATAATGTCAATGACTAAAAATTCTACATCAAAGAACGAAGCTTAAGCTTGATGGATCCAACAAAACACTCCTATAACAAGGGAAAGCAATACAAATGCAAACGAAAACAAAAAGGGAAGTGGCGTCACATTTGGTTGTTTCCATCTCAATACGGGAGTCGCGATATGACATATAAGAGTGGAAGTGAAGCAACACCAGCCCCAGCACGGCTCCCTGGCTAGGCGTTGGCTCCGACTTATTAGTCCTCAGATGAGAGAACACTTGAGAGAAATCTGGCTTATCTTGTCGATCACTTATCCTGAGAGAACTCCATAGTTAAGTGTGCTTGTGCTGGAATAATATTATGATAAGTGATATTTAGGAAGTGAATCGCGTAATCGTACAAGTAAGGACAAAATACGAGGAAGGATTGTGTGGTGCTTTGCAGGGACATCAATCATGACTTTAAAGCCTCTTTGAGGTACCACTCTCGACTGCTAGACAGAGTGGGTCTGCGGGTCTGGAGAGGGGACGTCAGAGCACATGAGAGGGGTGGGAAGGGGTGTTACATAGAGCTTCTCCATTTTGACTCTAACACTAGCTCCCTGCTTGCTTAAGTAGTCCTTCTATTACTTCCTTGAGTTTCTTGGCTCTAGCACAGATCACGGGACCTTCTTGAATTTATAATGCATCCTTACTTACAAGCTCATCCTCAGCTACAAGCTCATATCAATGTTGTGGCTCATGTTTCAATTCTTTTGTGCTTTCCATGATCATATCGTCCCCTCCCTCTTGAGAAATATTTGCCTTCAAATCTATTAAATATGCAAGAAAGTGTAACAAATCAATAACATTAAAGCTGAAATACATGTGATACTTACCTTAAAAGTCAAGTTGATAAGCATCGTTGCTGATCCGTTTGGTTATTTTGAAAAGGCCATCAGTGGAGGCATCAACTTTGATTCCTTTCGTTTGGAAACCGTTCCTTCCCCAAATGAACCAAAACTTGATTACCAATTTCAAAAATCAGTTGGCACTTTCCTTTATTTGCTTCTTTAGCGTAAAACTTAGTTTTCTCATTTATATTTCTTCTAGCATTCTCTTGGAGCTGTTGCACCAGTTCAACCTTCTTTTTCATCAGATTGATTCTTTCACTCATAGGTAAACATATTAGATCCAAAGTTGAGGTGGGTTTGAACCCGCACCATCAGCTTATGGCATGCTATGAAATGCACCATCTTATAAAATCTATCAACTACCAAAAAGATAAAATCTTCTTCTGTCTTAGTTCTAGACAAGAGAACAATAAATCCATAGATATATCATTTCAAGGATGAGTAGATATGGGCAAATGAGTGTAAAAACCTGAGGTTGAACCTTATAATTAATTTTTTTGCATGTAACACACCTTCCACAGATTCTTTCGACGCCCCTTTTCATATGAGGCCAATGGAAGTGATCGTGTAATACTTTAAGAATCTTTGGAATTCCAAAATCCCCATTTGACCTTCACCATCAGCTTCTCTAACAAACAAATCTCGCACAGAACAATTATGCACACGAAAACTATTATCACATAAAAGAAATCCGTTTTGCCTAAAATAATGGCCAGGAGAAAATTTCTCACAAATTTTGTAAGCTTCTTGAAAATCTGAATCATTTTTATAAATTTCTTTATGTTTTTCAAATCCTAACAACTTAACACCTAGATTAGAGACTAGAACATACCTTCGAAATAATGCATCAGCAACTATGTTTTCCGTACCATGTTTGTACTTGTGATGTAAGGGAATGCTAAATGATTTGACCCACATTGCATGCCTATTGCTAAGCTTATTTTGTTCTTTTAAATACTTGAGAGATTCATGACCAATATGTATAACAAACTCTTTTGGCCATAAGTAATGGTGCCAAGTTTAAAAAACACAAACTAAAGCGTATAGCTCCTTATCGTAAGTGGCGTAAATTCAAGGTTGCTTCTCCAATTTTCTCACTAAAATAAGCAATTGGGCTCTGTTCTAGCATCAAAATAGCACCAATACCTACATCTAAAGCATCGCACTCGATTTCAAACGTTTTAAGAAAATCCAGTAAAACCAAAAGAGGTGCTTGAGTAAGCTTCTCTTTTAAGGATTTAAATGTTGTTTCGTGTGCTTCTCCCCATTTAAATCCAACATCTTTCTTGACCATTTCAGAGAGTGGGACTGCTATAATACTAAAATCATTTATCAAACATTGATAGAATCCGGCGAATCCATGGAAACACCTTATTTCCCTATCAGATTTCAGACTTAGTCATTCTTTAATGGCTTTAACCTTTTCCTGATTCATTTTAACTCCACGTGCACTCACAATAAAACTTAAAAACTCGAGGTGATCCGTACCAAAAGTGCACTTCTTAAGATTAACATAAAACTCTTCCTTTCATAGCATATTTAAAACCCTGTTCTAGATGCTTAATAAGTTATTCTAGACTTTTGATGTAAACTTGGATATCATCAAAATAAACTACAAAAAACTTCTGTGAATGCTCTAAGAACATGACTCATAAAACGTATGAAAGTTCTAGGTGCATTTGTTAATAAGAAAGGCATAAATAACCACTCATAAAATCTATGCTTAATTTTAAATGCAGTTTTCCATTCATCACCTTATTTCATCATATTCTGATGATATCCACTTTTAAGATAAATTTTAGAAAATATGCTAAAACTATGCAATTCAACAAATATATCATCCAAACTAGGAATAGGGTGTCAATACGTGACCATAATATTGTTGATTGCTCTACAATCAACGCACATACGCAAACTGCTATCTTTTTTGGCATAAGTAAGACGGGAACATTACATATGCTAATACTTTCTCCGATATGGCCTTTCTTCATGAGTTCTTCTACTTGCATTTGCAATCCCTTGGTCTCAACTCGATTGGTGCAATAGGTTGACCGATTTGGAAGTGCAAATCCAGGAAAAAAATTATTTGATGCTCAATCTTGTGGATAGTAGGTAATCCTTTGGGATTTTCTTCAGGAAAAAATACACATACTCCTACAATAAAGAGATCATCTCACTTGGCAGCGCTGGTGCAAGGTTAGTTAAGCTCGTAAGAATTTCCTTGAATACAAAAAACCAAATCGACTTTTTAGTCTAAAGGGACTACTTAATCTTACCTGATTTCACAAAGAAGTTGGATTGTTTGTTTGTGTTTTTTTCTCTTGGCGTCAACGACACTAAAGTGGTTTTCCTGCCATTAAGCTCAAAAGAATGTTTATTAGTGAAACCATTATGTATTACTTTGCGATCAAATTGCCATGGCCTCCCAATAAGAATATGTCCAACTTTAGATGTTAAGACAACGCCTAAAACCTTATCCTCATACTTGTCAATGGCTAAAAGAACCGTTACATGGCTGGCCACATTCACCTCTTCATTCTTATTGAGACACTGAAGTTTGTAAGGTTTCAGATGCTTCTTAACCATCAATCCTAGCTTTGGGGCCATTGTGTCACTTGATACGTCCTTAGAACTTACTCCATCTCTGATGAAACTACAAACTCTTCTATGAACAAAACAATGCGTATGGAACAAATTCTCCATTTGCTCTTGTTCCTAGACCTTTGTTTGCATACTTAAGAACATTTTAGCAATCAACAAGTCTTCCTTAACTGGCTCCTCTACATGTTTTTCGGCAAAATAATATGATTCTTCATCTTTGCATTAAAGATCTCCATTCTCAAGGAGACTCATAACCTTCTTATTATTGCATTCATTAGCATAATGCCCTCTTCATTGGCACTTAAAGCATCTTACATCAGGAGCCTTAAAAGTAGAAGCTTTAACCTTTCCTTTGTCTTTGCTAAATATGTTTCTAGTCATAACTTCTTCCTCTAGTAGTATGAACTGGTTTGTTGTCCCTTTGATATATATTACTTTATCTTCTTTGGCATAGCTTGACCTTGCAGCCCCATTACTTGTTCGAAAGCTATTTTTTCTTTTGTTGTTGTTCGACCATAATAGTTTTCTGTAGCATCTCCTCTAGTTCAACACAGTGTTGCATCTTCAAGTTGTCATGTATATATCTATTCAGTCCTCCTAAGATCCGTGACATAATAGCTTCTCTGGTATCGGCTTGTATCATAAGAAGTTCCATTTCTTGGTGCTATTCTTCAAATGAATGGTGGCCTTGATTAAGATTTCTTAGTCTTTGATTAAGTTCTCGGTGGTAATGACTTGGAACAAACCCTCTACGGATTATAGTCTTCAATTCTAGCTACGTCTCTACTGGATCTTCTCCATTTTATCTTCTAGACGTCACTAGTTGATCCCACCAGAACAAAGCATAATCATAAAACTCCGTGGTAGCCACTCATACCTTCTTGACCTCGATGTAATACTGACAGCTAAAGACAAGCTCAATCTTCTTCTCCAATTCCAAATATGCATCAAGATCAACTTTGTCATGGGATGGAGGAACTTTGAGTTTGAGACCAGCTAGATCATCTCTTGGATATCTCCTGCCTTCTTGTGCACGTCTATGTCTCTTTGACTATTCCTAGAAGATTAATTGTTGTGTCTATAGTAATTATTGGCCTCGTCTTAGTGAGAATTCTTTAGTTGTTCTTGATTACGCAACCCCCTTCTATGCCCTTGATCCTGCCTAAAATCAACAGTTCGCTGCAAAATTTCTTGCCTAAAATCATTAGTTTGTTGCTTATTTTCCAATTTGAATTTTTCCAGATTAGTATTTATCATTTGGTCCATTTAGGTAGTGAAATTTTATTAGTATTGTTGGTTTCCTCGTCTTTTTCTTCTGTCATGGTTACCTACTACGCACGACAACACACCCAGTAAAAAGTTCCAAAAGAAATTTTGATGCAAAACATACTAAAGCATGATCTAAAGGTATTTAGCAATTTGATCGGATTCAAAAATTTAGCTTGATTAAAAATACATTAGCTCTTTAGTTCATGATCTATAGAAGAACAACAACCTAAGACTAAATCTAGATTGTAAAATCTACAACCATAAAATCGCAAATCAATTAAAATGCAGAATTGTGTTTTTTTTTTTGCAGAATTTGAAAAGTTTTAAAAGAGGAATAAGAGAAAGAGATCGGAATACCCAACTTCTATAGTGTGCTCTGATACCACTTGATGAGATCTTCCGTAGATCAAAACTCTAAAAGGTTAGAAAGGGGATAAGCCTTGCTGCCTTGATGTTCTGAAGCCTCATAACACAAGGGATGTGGATCGAATGGTCACCCAAACATTGCAGAAGACTTATGATATTCCTAAGATCGAATTCAATAGATATGACACACCGAGTAATTCAAAAATTTTTGTGGATATTACACAGCAATAAAGAAGATCTCTAAAAAGAAGTTTTGATTAAAAGATGGATTGGTTCATTTATGAGAGCTTGCGAAAATATAAAGAAGGAGAGCGAGCCTTGTACATGCACAATGACTCCTCGCAAATCCAAGTAACATTAAAGTAGAAATTAAAACTAAGTTTGAACTAGAAGAAATGACCATTGGCCTTCTTATTTTAGTGATCTCCTCACTCGGCCTTGAATTGGATCACCAAAATGGGTGATCTGAAAGCAACTTATGGGCTCGTTAAAATCTACATATAGAAAACGTAGTGGAACAAAACCAAAGGTAGGGAAAAAGAGGACACACAAGTTACTTTCCCATTTGTTGATCAACTTGAAATATGATCAACTTGTTTGTGATTAAAGTGTTTCGGATGATATCTTTTCCAATTGGGCTCGAACACACCTCGTGACTCCATGCTTGCTAAAATATTCCTCCGATTGCTTCCTTGAGTTTCTTGGCTCTAACACGGGTCATGAGACCTTCTTGAATTGATAAAGCATCCTAAGATACAAGATCATCTCCATGTTCTATTTCATGCTCTAATTCCTTTGTGTTTTCCATGATTATATATTAAACAATCTTCTGTTTCTTCTGTAAGGGTGGTTGATAGGTTGAAATCGACGATGGTAATTAAACCAACATGATTTTTTGCCTTGTTTAAGTAAAAATGCGTATGTCTGATGGAGACAATACATGCAAAATAACCTTCCATTTGTTTTCCACTCTGACTACATCTTGTACGCATGAAAGTCGCTTATTTTCCGCGTGATCATTGTACGCATCGTGAAATTCATTCTCCTTGAATAGTCATATGAGTTAATTTCGATGTGCCATAACTGCTTCAATTCATGTATCAAAGGCAACAAAAATATAAAGTGATCATTTTGGAAGCTTAGGACGAGGGATTAACATTCTCAAGAAAGAAATTCTCTTTGCATAGACATCTTTAGTGGGAGGTTGTAAGACGTTACAATTTGGGAACATTTAGATAATAAGAGAGATATGATGAACATGTCTTTGCAGCTTAACAATGGTTTCCCATATTATATCACATATCATATCTAAAATCAGACATGTTTTCCATGATTCCTTATGTCTTAACGATTGTATATTCATGATTGAAAAAGTACCATGTATCTCATGTAGGGCTAACCAGATGGATTGGTGTGTATAAAGGCGCAATGAGAGGGGGAGAGAGAG